>VZRX01009019.1:173737-193236 GCA_013398075.1 Notiomystis cincta | reverse complement strand
TTTTTTTTGTCCCTCTTTGGATAGTTCAGTAACTGTTCTCATTCAGTTTCCCCTAAGAAGTAATTTATCATGTCATATTTCATTTTAAGTGTTGAGGAGCACATCTGTTATGGCATTTGTCCCCACACAGAGAGTCAGTGAAGACAACTGAAACCCTTACATCACATTTTTGTGGTCTATAAAGCTCATTAAATATTAAGCCATTTCTGTGGGTTTCAGTTTGAACCAGATTCCAAGAGTAGTGAATGAAAATAAAAATTTTATGGTTATAGATTACATAAAGTTTTTATTTCTAATCAAAAGCATGAGCCATATGAGGATGTTCCTACATGAATAGTAGCATTGTGTTCAAGTATAAGAAATAAAATTCTGGATTTTCTCAATGCAGAAAGAAATAAAGTAACTGTTGGGCCATCAGAGTGGGTGTCAGTATCAGCCATAGGGAGATGGAATAATGCTCCTTACTGTTGGAAGGAATCTCTTTGAAATCTTACTTAAGGAGTCACCTCCATGCAGGTATTCCCATTTCTTGTGTTCAGGCAAGATACCACTAATTTGTAAGTCTGGCCTAGTGTGATTTCTGTTAGATTTGGTAAGGTAGATAGTTACCCTGAAGGAAAACAGTTAATCTTAGAGACATGAACATCTTTACAGTCTTAATAAAACATTCTTAGAGAATATAGATCTATCTTAAAGAATATAGATTTATCCCAAAGAATACAGATACATCATAAACAGTACAGATATTATGCAGAGTTTTGTAATCTAGAATTGTTTGGTTGATTTTATAACTTGCTGACCTAGATGACTCACATTTTTAGAAAAATGGTGCAAGCATTTCATTTCCTAAAACAACATCTTGTTGATAGAATCACTGTCACTGGTACCCAGCCATTCTATTAAAGAATACTTTTGTTTCAAATCTAGACAGTCCAACAGTTTTTATTTTTCAAGAAGCATTGCTTAATAGTTTCCATGCAGGAAAGTCTTAGTCCATCAGCATGTCTTTTTTTTCCCCTAATATTTTTTTTTTATATTTATCAGTACTTGAATAATCTGATATTCTTAAACCCCTCAGGCAAACTCTTTGACTTCCTCTGCCTGGCAGATGGGTTTTAGCCGGGTATTGTTTCTTAAAATGTTTATGTTGTCACACTTACCATATTTTTCTTAGCTGGAAAAACATTTTTGTAGAAAATCCTGTTTGCTGGTTGTCTCAAAGTTTTCAAAAACGCTTGTACCTTTCATTTAGGTCAAAAAAATTTTACATGCAGGTATTTTATATTGCTTTGGGGAACATCAAAGCTAAAGCTTAGCAAGTAAAACATCTTTTATGAATGGTGCTTTTTTGTATGAATAGGAAGCTAGCTCCATTAAAATAGTCAAAACCCTCAAGAATAAAGATACCTCTCTTCTAAAAATTTTGCAGGGGCTTCTCTCAGATTAACTTTGAAATCATATCCTGAATTTTATTTGCAGCTTACTTTAAATTCCTATGCTTGACACATTTGAGGGTTCGTGGGTTTTTAAGACTTCTAAATGAGCTTTATCTGCTCCTAGCATCAAATATTACTGGTTTTGGAAGGCAGTGCTTGTTTCCATTGTGCAACACTGATAGGGCCACTTGTGACTCAGTGAGGAAAAAACACCAGAATGTCCCAGTGAGGGAAACACAATGCATTAAAAATTGCAAAGGTCCACCACCTCTGTAATGCATCTGATCTGAAATACACTTTGCATTAGAACTTGTTCTACCTGTATTAATTATGCACAGTACTAGACACAAGCAGGATGCTTTCCAGCATGAAAGCTGGGCCTAAAATAACAGAAAAAGAGGACTTGGATTCAAAGGACAGGGGCCAAAACAGATCGTGAATGGAATTTTGCATGAAGTTTGAGAGGGTTTTTCTATCTCAGGGAAGTGAAAGAACTTGATGTAAATTAATTCTCAAAGGAGAATGTGCTGATTAAGGCCAGACTGTTCCCACCCTGGGAAGTAGCCACAGTCTGAATTCCCCTCTGCTGGCTAACTCCAGCTTGGCATGGTTAGATGTATTCTCACATACCACTCTCCAGTCTCACCACGGCCTGGGAATTTAAAATTCCTGATTCATCCTACAGTGGGTGCTGCAGCTGGGCTGCAAACCATGCATGAGTCCTGCTCTGGCTGCATGCACATGGCAGCAGCTGATGGATGGGAGCCCTCACAGTTCCCCCTCCCTGCCTGAAGAAGCCTTCTCAGCCAACTCCCGGTGTACCAGGGCTGCCATCCCCTGGCACACGTGGCAGCCAAGTGACATGCTGTACTTGTTCATGGCACACAGTGTTAGAAGGGTCACACCAGGTGCTCTTGTTGATTCACCAGAGTGAAATGCAATGGCATATCTCCACATGAGCTGGCTCAAATCTTGCTGCTGGCTAGTCAGCAGTGCACAAATCTGGGTTTAATAAACATGGAACCATAAATTCAGACGGGAGCAGGAACTGGCAACTAATGATTTTGACTTTTAGTGGCCTCTGAGCTGTTTGTGCAGCTGTTTGTGAGGCCACGCTGTAAATCAGATCACTCAGTGCAGATTTTTAAAGTTCTGTCTGATCTAATCATGTTGAACCAGAATTGCTCCATTGATTAAATTCACACTCTGGTCCCACAAACAGTTGCATTGGCACAGTTGCAGCACTGGTAGACTGTGACACACAGATGGTGGAAAGAAGGAAGGGAGGCTACTGGATTGTAAGTTTGTCTGTGGGGACAATGTCCTTGCATAATTCCAACCTTACTCTCAACCACAGACTCTCCATCAATTTCACTTTCTGGTCCCTCGTGCTCAGCCCTTCTCAAACTGAGCCAATACTCAGGCTTACATGTTTGTTATGTCTCATCTGTGCAATACTAGATCACCTATTGGTAATAAACTGGTAAAGATTAAATATGAATGTGTAATTGCATTTCTCTCAAGGTCAGCTACCTCTGAGTTACAGTGCTTAGACCAAACTTTAGCCTGGCTTTTTACTGGCAGCAGGAAGACAGATGATATCAACTCTAACGTAAAACCATCAGGAGGAAAACCACTCACCAGTCCTTGTTCTTGAGGGGTTTGGGTTTTAAATAACTTTGTACTGCCAGGTTGAATTTGTACAAAGAATTTCATGCTACATTGCTATCCAAAAATTAAATTTATTGCATCATGAAATTGCAGTTATGTACTGGTGAGAGTAGGCTTTCAGCTTCTCTCATAGGTTATTTTTATATATACCTGTTGAATTTAGGGGAAAGGGGAGGGTTCTTTGTTAAAAGGTAATGTGTAATACTTTAAATTCTTAGGGTCTGTAACCAAGAAAGGTCCCCATTTACTTCAGCTGTTGCAGTTAGAAATAACACATGGGTCTTGGGCAGAAAGACATTACTTAAATTCTTAGCCTCTCATGGTTATATGTACTGTTTTATACCTTTCATATCCTCAGAGATGTAACAATAATCCCATAGACATCTATACCAAATAAAAAGGTTTTGGCATTTTCTTACAATAATTGAAGTGTACTTTCAATTTAAAAAGCAGATCCTCACCTTAATTGTCTTTCCTCTGCTGTATTTCTCTTTATAGTCTTAAAGAAAAACTGTCCCTAGGTACAAGATGATGTTAAGCAAGGGAGAGTCAAAGTTAAAACTTGGCAAGAGCTGAAACAAAGAATTTTTCCAAGGAAATGGAGGAGACAGGTCAAATTAATTCCTTATGTAACTCCATTTACCTCAGTACAGTTACAGGAAGGATGAATTTGGTACCTTATACCTCTGTGGTCAGAAAAAGATTTCTGTGATCTCAATCAGCACAGTATAAAATAATAATAAAAGAGACAGAATTGTAATTTAAGTCTGTTAGAAATGCCCTTGTTAGTCTATTAATATGATTGTAAAAGAACAATAGGTCTTCAGGACAACAAAAAAAAAGTCTTCATAAAAGGATTAGTACATGATGATTTGTAGCTTACATCCTTGGTAACATTTTTTTGTGGGAAAGAGGAATTCATGACAGACTGCTAAAATGGGCAGGGACAGCAGGGACAGCTTCTCTTTCTTGTAACTTCCAGAAGCTTTTCTCCAGTTTGCTGCATTGCAACTTCAACTTTTCCCCTCTGATCTCATTCTTCTCTGACCACCCCTAATTCTCCTTTCCCTCAAGATTCTTCAGGTTCCACTCTGTGTGCAGAGGTCTCTGTGGCTTCTTTTTACTGATGAGTTTTTTTAGATTTTTCTCCCCAGGCAGAAATATTCAGCCCCTTGGGACAGATTAAGGAAAGATGTTTGGCCTCCACCATAATTTCGTTTTAGATTTTAAATTTCAATATGTTTAAATTTAAGATGCTTTAAAATAATGCATATTCACTTTGAGAGCCCAGCTTTCCTGTGATCTGTAGTACTCAAAGTATAGCTGTACCCAGAGATTATTTCCATTTTAAAACCTTATTATGAAACATCACCCATGCCTCTCCACCCCACTGCCAAATTCAGGAAATACTTTTAATATCAATGTTAAGATCTTTTAATACTGTAACATAAAAGCATTCATATAGTGTGTTAGTGCAATGAAATTTAAGTCAACAGTCTGTCTTTTTTATCCTTACCAACTTGCAACTATCAGTTTTAATACAGAGGAAAGTGTCTGTGTATACAAGCATATAAAAGATGTGAAAATACAAAGGCATTTATTGAAAACAGACAAAACCAGGAAGATGATAAAATAGCAGAAGGAAGTGGCCTCATATATAAAAACTTTAGCTTTGTATAGCAGAATTTATCACTAAAAGCTCTGGCTGGCAGATTGCCATACTTTGGACTAAACAAGGAATGTAACATTAAAAAAAACTGACTTAGTGTACAAAACACAATAGACACATTTGAAACAATAATGTCCTACAAAGTAATTCAATTAAACAGTTTTTGTTTCCTTGTAATGTGTATCTTTAAAAGTTTCATTATATTTTCAAATGGCAGAAATCTCATTTGCACAGATGCAAGCTCTCCTCTTAAGGATGTCTGCATCAGTCAGGTGTGCCATTCAGCAGGCTATGTGAAATTCCCAGAGATCCAAATTTAAACAATGATGCTTGAGCTATATTTTGAAAGCAAATAATTTTATTTCAAAATAGTGGAACCATTAAAACTTATTTTATAAAAGGTTGTTCACTCTACTGCAGTTTAAATGCACAAAGCTGCTCAAGTGAACGTGGACTGCTCAATGTTTTCACACTGGATAAAGAATATGTTTTTTAAATAGGCTGGGATCTCCATGTCTTTTTATGTTTGTGGGGAAAAAATTGCAAGCATTAGGGAATAACTGTACAGTTATACCTGAAAGACTTCACATAGGAGTCTTTGAAATGTGTTGATGGAGAACACTTCTAAAGCATGAGAATCTGGGATACTTGGTTCAGTTATTGTACCAGCTGAGAAACACTGAATTATTTTCTGCAAGGATGTTCTTCCCCCTGGCCTGCTGAGGCCTGTGTTCTGGTGTTCCTGCTGGAAGTGGTGTCCAGTAGAACATGGATAATGAGCACAGCTAAATTCTCCTGACTAAGGAGATCATGCCCTTGCTCTTTACTCTGGAAGGCTTTTCCAGAGCTCGGCAGGTATGAAAGACTCCAAACCTGAAAAACAAGATGGCAGATAACTACAATTAAAACAAACAGATAATTTTTTCAGCATCTTAATCACATTTGCAAGATAAATACACTGCCAAGTACTACTTATGTTTTTAAATATTGTCTCATTCACAGTTAAAACCTTTTCATCTTGTTGACAAGAGTAGTTATCTCCTCCATACGTTAAATCATTCCATGAAGTATTTTTGAATCTTATATTTGAATCTCCAGTGTCCTTATTGCTTCTGTGGAATTTCCATATTTACTGTCTCCAAAGTACAGTTGCCTGGCAGTTCTTTTTCTAGCTGTTGCTTTTTCCTGAAATGGTTTGGACTTCCTGCATAATTTGTACAAAGCTTTCCTTTCTATAAATGTCATTTTAATTTTGTTTTAGTGAAGCTGAGATATTCTGATACGAGTTAAAAAGAGATAAATTCTTCATGTTCTTCAGCTAAAGTAATGAAATGCTGCCTTGAAACTATTAGAAATGAGATAATATTGTTTTTATTAGATTATGAAACTGCAAGTAATGACAGATAAATGCAGATAAATCAGTATTCTCAGAAATCTAAACTGCTGATCAACAGAAGATATTACTCCAGAATGCTGACAATAGGCAACAGCAGTATGTTTATCACTGCTGTTGAGTAAAGCAGTATCTTTATCACAATGGGCTTTTGGAAGGTCTGTATTAATTCCAGAATAATAGAACAGCAAAGAAAGGTGTGCTTGTACCATGCTTAATGCAGCACCTACACTCTTGGGGTGTGTTACTACTCTTTCTACTGCACTTTTAATCATTTATGGAAAGCACTTAAGCAGAAATTTAGCCTTGATCTAAACAAGCAGGTATTAATGCATGTGTATGTTTATATATGTGTTTATATATAGTTACTACATGCAGTCAGGAAAAGTACCATTTCATGTTTTATGTTAATAAAATTGTCTTTTATCTCTAAATCACACTGTTAGAGGTGTGCTGGGAGCATGGTGAGCAAAAGACTCCCTGCATGCAGCTGCAAAGCTGGTTGGACATCCTGCCTTGGTTTCAGGCCAGTTTGGAGCTTGTCCACTCACATTCAGAAGTCCCTTGAACAAGGGGAACTCTTTAAATTCCTTACAGAGCCCCTTTCTAAAAGTTTAGACTCAATTTCCACCTCTGAGTTTGGATTCTGTCTCATTAAAATAATGCCTCTTCTCCTTCTGCTAACAATCAACACTTGTTTAACACTTCTGTAGTGCTTCTTTACCACGATAACAACAGCAGCTTTTTGAGACACCATGTAACATTCTCCCTGAATTATTGAATTTAGTGTTGATTGGGCTGTCTTCTGTTGTAAGTGGAAATTGCAAGGAGACACTATTATTGCTCTGCCAATAAATGTGTCAGTCATAACACTATTTAGAATAAGTAGGCAAAATAACTGTGGATTTTTCCTTACGGTGACAAGAAATTATATAAAATAACAACATTTGTCAGATTAATTTGAAAAAATAATTTATTGTTATTTCAACTGTGATAAGAAAAGGTGCTCTGAAAATACACCCATTTCTTCTAACAGCCTAATTTCTTGTAAGGACTTTCTAATTAATTTTGGTGTGACTTCATTAACTCACCATTTCAAGAAGATATTCCAATATATTTTCTTGATCAATAGTAGTAGAATTATGTAATAGTAGTAAAAATTATGTTTAAGTGCAGCACCAACATCAAGCAAAGTAGTACAAGACCCAGCATATCACAAATTAACAATGTGTAGCTAAGAAAGGAAAAAAATCCAGAAAATAAAAAAGTTACACTTCCATTCCATAAAAGTCTTTAATAACCTGGTCAACAATTACTTTGAGCAGTTCATGTGAGAATGTCTAAGATTGAAAAGCAATAGTGAGTTTAAAGCTATGTAAAAAGTTTTATCAAAAGCTGTTACTAAGTCAATCATTCAAATAAAGCAACAAATTTTACCATTTTATAAACGGGAATTCCAAGAAAATGTCTCTTAGAAGACCATCCATATGCTATAACTTTAGACATGATGTATTTTATTTTTATAGTTCTCAATTGGTAAATGTTGTCTCTTGTTTTCAAGATAATACACTTAAAAATGGCTGTTCTATGAAGAGTACAGTATTTGGAATGTATACAATGAATTTCAAAGCCCTTCAGGAACATGATATTGTCTCACTTTGAATGGCTGGGGAGATTCATACTGACTCTATGGGTAGGGCTGCACTTTTAACCCAGGCTAAATTTAATGATATTCCCATAAATCACCAAGTCCAGGCATTGTAGCTCAGCTCTCACAGGCAGCTCCTCAGCCCCAGAGCTCTGATTAAGTCAGCAGGGCTAGACATCAGTACTGATCTTGTGTGATTGGATTACAGGACTGGAGCTGTGATTTGTCCTACCAAAACCACTCTAAGGTACTTAAGCAGATAAATCCTACTATCAGATTTCTTTTCTTTATTGATTACACTTTCTGAAATGCAAAAAAAACCAAACAAAAAACCCCAACCTTGCTTTCTCCATGTAGCATTATGATAAGGTACATGTAGGGCTGGAAGGACAGCAGAAATACCTCTGGGGGAATCATAGTAAAAGTGTGATTTTCCTTTTCCACAAAAAGGTTGTAAAATATTTGTGTGCTTTTTATTTCCTCTGAGCCCATTTCCTGTCCTTAGTTAACCCCACCCTCCCTGTGTGATCTGAACTATTTGACAGTTCCTGTTATAAAGGAAAATCATACCTAGGTTGCTTCCTGTCTCAGGTTTTAATTCATACCTTCTCACCCCACATTTCTGGCAAAATAACCGATCAAATTAAACCAAGAATATGTTCAAAACACTTTTGTTAATTGGTTGGTCTTTCTTGGGTTTTCTCCATTAGTTTATTCCTTGCTTCTCAGGTTTGTATGTTAGGTTGAGAGAAGTAATCTTGTGTATGACATTATCTTACCATGGCTGGAATATCTGCTAGGAGGCAGAAGAGCCCTCCCAGGCAGATCACCTGCTGAATTTAACCAGCACATGTGAATAACAAAGATTGACCAGAGATATTTACACTTATAAAAGCATTCTTTTTTACTGACTGTAGTAACAATAGCCATAAACAAAATGGAATCAAACCTTTGGACAGTGCTGTTTCATTAGGGGCCTTCAGAAAAACCACTTCCTATGTGATGAAAGAGAAACTGCTCAAAAATCCATTCAGGAACACCTACAATTCCTTATGAATACCTAATGAAAATATATTAGAATTAACTGTAAGTTGAGCAAGTAGGAGAAAAGCTTGTTGAACCGACTGTAACAAAATATCCAGTGATGAAATCTCTGCAGACTTCTGCTTGCCAGCATTGGCAAGTAAGCAGTTTAGCTAAATAGAAGGAAAGCAGAAGATACAGCTATCAACTGCAAACGGATGATTATAAACCAGAAAGAAAATGTGAGGAAGAGCTCTGAAAATTATGATTGACAGTGACAACACAGACCAGACAGCTTTTATTTTAAGCAACAGATTGTTGGGAACATACACCGTATATCAAAGTGAAGGACTTGAAACCTGCTGTAGTCTGTACAGATGTTCTCACTCAGAAAGCAGCTAGAGGGAACAGAAGATAAAAGAAAGCTGTCCAACTTCAAAAAAGGTTTGAATTTTCATTCTGTTTTGACAAGTTTTTGTGCTAGTCTGTGATTTTCAGCGTGACAGAAAATTGCGCATCTACAAACCTGACCTAAAGTGAGAAACACCTGAAGGGGTACAAATGAACCCTTAAGAAGGTGCTAAACAACATTATAAAATATTTTTTGTTGTTTTAATCTTAAATGCTTTTATATTGAAGGAGGCAGAAATTGGAAATGCTGCAACTATTCCAGCTCTGGAGCAGGTCATGCTTGCAGTCAGCATGCACTACTTGGAATGCAAGGCTGAGATCTGAGAGGTGGTTCAGGAATCCCTGCTGTAGAAAAGATTTTTTTATGATACAAAGCAAGACAGTAATACTGAGCTCAGAAGGGTTATTTGTGAATAACTTCCAGCTAAAGTGATTAAGGGCTTCAGCTGCTAGCCACAGAAAAAAAAACAAGAGCATCAAAAACATCCTGCATGTCACTGCTGCTGGCTTTTTCTTCAATGAGCAAGAGGTCTGTGTTGGTTTTGGTCCTTTGCCCTTGGGGACACTTTTAACAAAACATAATACTTGAAAGAATTCCAAAATGTGTTTGTTTTTTTTTTTCTTTTCTTTGAACTACGAGGTAAAGATAAATAAAGGAGTATTTTGATATGTCTGAAAAATACTTGTGATAACAAATAGACAAAGCACTTCCTGACGTTCAAGACTTACAAGTGCTTTTTACAAACATGCCACAGTTCTTGATAACAAAAACCCCAATCCAATACTTTCTTTTTTAATGGAAGGTAGAGCACTCCACCCACTTAAAAAAAATCATCTTTTTAAGAAATGTGAATATCTTGAGCAGAATCTTTGGTACTTGTGTTTGGTTTGAGGTTTTGGGGTTTTTCAATTTTAAGCTGCTGTAATATCTGCCAGAAAAAGCAAGAGCTAGGAAACATATTGAAGAGATAAATGTTGTGATGAGTGTAAATTGCTAAAAGGTTCCTCTGGCAATCTCAGATTTGCAGAGAGGAAATTTGGGCTCCTGTACAGATGAGTTGCTCTTACAGAATCTTGCAGTATGAGATGAACAAAGAGACTACCACAAAGTCATAGGCCACCAACTTGAATCCAACTTCAAAGCATTTCAGATCCTAATAGGAAGAGATTTGGATATGCACACAGAAACATGTCTATTCCTGAGTTTATTGGCAAAAGTATTCAGAGTTCTTTAACATTCCCCATTGCAGGTATCCTGCCCAGTTATATAAATGTGTGTAAAACTACTGATAAACCATCTGAAAGTGATGACAACACGAGTAATTAAGGCTGTGTCAAATCACTGTCACAGTGGGTGGCTGGAACACCCTGGACAGACAAAGGTTACAAGTTACTACTTCAGGATCTGCCATACAAATTCCAAAAGCCATGAGGAGCCTTACAGTGATGTGCAGAGAGCACTGTGATAGCACTTTCTTAGCCATGGAGATCTAGCCACATGCCAAAACTTTACAGAACTTTATTAGATTTATTATATTGTTTTGTTCTCTCTCCTTTTTTTTCTTTTTAAATGCTTATTTTGAGGGACAATATGATCGCAGCATTCATCATTAAGAAAAATAGTGCACATTAATTTTTAGAGTATCAGCCTTTTCTACAGGGTTGCCAGTACCAGTTCTTTCTAGAATACAGCCCATAATACTAACATTCTTCCTCAAAACATATCACTTGTGGCAGCAAGGGACCCTCAGACCAAACAAAAACTAAGTTTTTTAAGTCTAGAATCAAAAGGTGATCTGATGGCAGCTTTCAGAAGAGAGATCTCTGAAGGGTGTGGCTCCTCTTTTAATATGTTTTTTAATGTTCAGCATTAAGCAGAGGATACATGTTTATTCTACTCCTTTAATGGGAATTTTTCATTCAGCAAAAACAAAAGCTCTGGCTTATCTATTAATACTAAGGTGATTTTAACTGTGCAGAGAAGCACCCAGAGAAACGCCCAGCAGTGTTTATGCTGGATGATTCAAGAGAGTTGCTATGGCCATTACATGTATTTACCATGGTTTGCTTTCCCCTTTAAAATGAAACTGTGCTGAAAGATTGGAGCTAGTTAGTTAGGAAACACCTTAGAATGATATTGAAAGTAACTGGCTTGTTAAGGTTCCTCACTAAAAAAGAAGTGTGTAAAAAGAATGCCTGTGAATGAATACTGGTGGCTAACATTCAGCTAGCCTTGAGTTCACATACCACATTCCCAAGGTCAGGTACAAGCACTGAGCCCTTTTATTCTCAGAGAATTTTGTTTGATTTCTGTGAACACACATCCCTCAGATGGTATCTCTGAAAAAGCCACTCCCTGTCTGACTTCACATTGTCAGAAACAATCTCTTTAAGTACATCTGTACAATTTATACAGTGGAAAATGGGAATAATAAGCACCAAAACTACCTCTTGTCTTTTAAAAAAGATCTTTATTTCTGTTTTTAAATAGCTTGACAAAACCCATCCATTGGTACTCTGAGTTCAATTGTAAACAGTTACAATACATTACTGCTGTGTATTGATTTTGTACATTAACCTATTTGCAGTGACAATCCATAAGACAAGTCAAACTGAAATGCACTGTACTAAGATGTACTAACAATGCCATAACTGAAAATACTCCAAAGACTGATGTGTAACTCCCTCCTGTGGTGTGAGCAAGCAGCTCTGCACTCAGCAGCTTCTGGCAGCTTGGGGAGCACTCCAGATATTCCAAAGTCTCTTCTCAGGTTTCAAGTCTGCTATAGAAATGTCTCCCCCAGGTTAAAAGTGTCACAATAGATTTTTAAAATACATACAAAGTTGTAAACATCTTTCTCTGGAACAAAGAAATAAATGGTTGGTGCCAGCCTTCTCCACCTCCCACATTGCAATAAAAAATAATAATAATAATTAGAAAAGAATAGGGCCAAAGACCAAGGCCATAGACTAAAATTGTTCTGCAGGGATGACATCACAGTTTACAGGAAGTATTGAGTATCAGCACTGAAAATTAGTCACCATTAGGTAGCAGAACCCATTTTCAGTAAATGGTTTCACTCAACTTCAAGTGATGAATCAGGCACTAAATATTAGATTTCCCTACTTTTAAGAACAAAAGCTTAAATTACATTTAGCTGTTATGTTTGGTAATAGCTAAAATTGACTACAAACAGAAAATTAATCACTGATACTGTTGCAAGTTTGAGTTTTGACCATTTTTGCTATCGGGTTCATACTGATCTTCCATGAAGAAGGAAGGAATTTGCAAAACAGGCTAAACATACAGAGATCACAGAAATAAAATGGACCTTTTCAAGGCAGATTTTCTTTGTGGAAGTCCCTCTGGGCATTTTCTGAAATGTTCTAGCTTTTAAATGTATTTCATCATTAAGAACAAAATAACCATCTTAGTCTGAATCTTGTATCACTAGTTCCAAAAAGACTAAGATAATTAAGATTTTGGGATGCAGTAGAGAATTAATTTCAAAATACAACAGGATTTGCTTTTACCAATGCAAGCTGGTAAAGGACAGCATTATTCTAGCACTTCTGTATTTATTATTCTTGTTTTCACACTGTCAGGAGATTGGTATCTATGACCTTGTAATTTAAGTATGACAGTTGATCATTAATATCAGTATTTCATAGGCAACATTTGGTTTATTTTAAAGTTCTATCAAGTGCAGCTCTTCCTTGAGGTTTAGAGGCTCTGCAGTCTAAAAAGGGTTCCCCCCCTGCCCCCAGTTACTGGCTGTGCATCACAGAAACAAGTGGCAGAACATATTTTATTCTGTGCACTCTTAGGGGGGAAAGAAAAAAAAAGGTTTCAAAATATTCATGTGAATGTACTCTTTAATTTTTTGAAAAGTTACACTGTTTAAGTTCTAACCTTAATGTAATTTTTAAGCCTCAAATTCTAGCTGCAATTCTCAGCTGTCAGAGGTACCACATATTCAAATTAAATACTGGATTTTAATTAAAGCAGCTGTTTTGAAGAGAAAAAAAGCAGAAATATGTCACATTGACTACATATTGCTCTGTCAGTTACACCACCTGTCATAGAGCCTAATGAGAGACTATGGACTCTTACATCTCTACATGGTTTCTGTCAATTTGTTGTGCATAATTAATTACAGGACAATGTTTCTGAGGTGGAACAAAGTACCAGCATATGCTTATGCTGAGAAATTATAGGGAGAAAAATATATGTAAGACTAGGCCATAAAAATAAACAGAGCAACTTGACAGTAAGATTATATATTAGGAGAGTACATACAGGCTTGCTTCTTCCAAAAATTAAGTGTTTATACCTGTAAGGGGCACAGATGGAGAGAAGGAGAAAGGAAGCAAACTTTGGCAAAGTTTAAGAAAGTGCAGCCTTTCTAGTCCTAAAAATAACTTAAAAAAAAAAAAGAGAAATAAACCACAAACAAACCACCAAACCTCAAACAACAGCAGAACCAAACCAAACACTGCAAAAGCAAAAGGCTAAAAAATGTCTACAGGTAGAACTGTCCCCTGTGCAGGATGATGCAGACACACAATTGCTAAGATTGCACTGGCTAAAACCACACGGAGAAATAACATCACCATCTCTACTGCATTTTGCACTGTAGTGTCAGAAAGTAAAGAAGCATTTGCATAAGCATCCCAACATCATACTGTGGAAAAACACTTTTTATCTACATGCAGAGCTCTGTGCACACATTTAAAAGTATATTTTCTTTTCAAAGCAGTACACCATATAGTAAATTTTCACTCAAGTGTAACTACTAGGAAATTCTCTAAATACTGAGTATTTTCTTACTTCTTTTCTAATGGCAGAAATAAAACTCTTTGCTATGTAGTGCAGGAAGGATCTGGACACTAATCAATGAGATTTTAGAAAGCACAAGTTGTTTAGTAGAACCCTGACATTTTGCTTAGAAATAACATCTTTCTAGAGCAGGATGAGAGACAAAAATACAGAAATACGAAGGCAACTCCTGGTTGAGTATAAAGGTCCCTTACCCCTACTAAGAATGTAACTTTTCTGTACTATAATAATCATCTGAGACAGTCTCAGCCCTAACAGCACATTAACCCAGGAAAGTTTTTCACATTGGACATAGTGAAGCCATGAAACCCCACACAAACTGGTTCTTGGCCAAGACACCTTCCATCTTTTGAGATGAGTTAGTACCAAAACATCTGTAGGAAGGGAAGAGTGGCCTAAACCATACAGTGTTGGATTTATCTATAGTTTCAAAGGATGGATGCCATCCTTCAGGTTCCCTATTCTCCCTCCAGACAGGAAAAGCCATTTAAATATTGTCTCTGTCAGGGCACGCCGTTCTCTAAGTGCAAGAACAGCGCTTTCAATCCATGGCCTCCCAAGGCTTAAAGTGCAGTACATTACATGAGATTTTAACATACCAAACTATCCTTTATTTGAATTTCAGAAGGAATGTTCAAGTTAAAATTACCTTTTAGGTTTTACGCAATAAAATTCAAGGCAAGGTACATAAACTATCTTAAAATGGATTAAATCCACTTGTTTAAGTATTCTTTGTATCTTATGTTCAATATACATATAATACACAAAAAACATCCATCATTTCACTTAGCTGTATTGTATTTAAAGTGATCTTGTAATAAGTGATGAAAGGCCACGCACTCTGACAAGACTTTGCATAAAACAGGACTGTATTAGCTGGACTGTGATATGTAACACAATTCAACATTCCAAGATCTCCTCCTGCATAGGCTTGTCATCAGTAAAGAGAAAACCCCTGGCACGCTGCTATACACACATTTAAATTCTAGTTTCCTGGTGGTGTCTCTCATGTTTCATTTCTCCCCATCTTAAAGTCACCATGAAAATAGGTGCATTAAAAACTGGATTGATGTTTTTTATGCCTTTAGCTACTGCTTTTGCCTATTAACCTGACAATCTCACCTACAAGTTCTTGTGTAGAACTATGGTTCCCAAATAATGTAGTTCCCAAATGACATACAGCAGAGAATGTTCCAGGCCAAACTGGTCAGCTGCACAAACAAGGTCTCAAGTAACAACTGCAGGTACAGCTGTGCCAATTGATCCTTTGTACAGGAAGTCCAAGCACTCAAGTTTTGGGTGCAGGACTGTGTTCATGCACAACTTAAGGCTCACCATACAGGGACAGTGTGTGTATGTACCTATGGAGCTGCTTAGAGAGATTAATATGGAGTTGCACAACGTTGTCTTTAGCAATCAAGCCAGCTTTAACAGGCTCCAACCCCTCCCTGCCTTCATTCCTCTGCCCTCAGCTCTGCCAAGTTTTTTTTTTCAAGATACAGGCAGACAGCAGCTTAACACCATAACTCCAAGCCACAGACATTTGGAGAAGTGTCTTTGTTTCTGGTGTCCTGGGATTTCAGATCCACATCGCTTCAGGAATCTTGAACCTCTGCAATACCACTTGTTAACTTGTGTTAATTCCACTCACTGCAAGGCTGATAAATTCCAGCAGTGGAGATGAGAGTGAATGGCTTGACTAAGAGGCAACTGTTGCTGTCAGAGTAATTACTCACAATACATAATCCATTATTTTGGGGCTTTCGGTCACTTTGTGACAGGTAATCACATGGTCAAAAGTCTACAAGTTAAACAATTGCATAAATGCACACCAGAGAAAAAGTTATTTTCTAAATCAAAATAATATAACCACTTAACGTAAAAAGTAACATATCTTATTTTCAGCACTCAAGATTTTAAAATGTCAACATTTCTCCCTGTAACACTGATAACCAGCATCTCATCTTCATAATCAAGGACTTCTCTACACATGTGTGCTAACAGCCCAATAAATACCACACTGGAAACTTTCCAGTGTAAATTCAGCTCAAACTAAATGCAACATCACTTCCAAGATGAAGCAAGACCAGCTGGCAAAAAGTATACCTAGTGTGTGAATCACTGCCATGCCTTTACTCCACATTAGGTCCTCACTTTTAAGTCAGAGTCAAGGGGAAACTGAAAATGCATCCTAACACACACCAATACCTCCCTCTTTATGTGAACCTTTAGAGCACATTAAGGTCACCTACAGCAATGCCCTTGTTGAGAATTTTGGACGTGGAGTTCAAAGTTTGACCTACTGCACAATGAGTTCCTCCACTGAACTGCCAACAGGAGCCTATTCCTCAGAATTCTGTTCAGCAGCTCTGTGGATTCCAGCATTCTTGCCCTGTTCTTTGGCAAACATCATTGTCATTAGCATGTCCCAAAACCAAAGTCAGCAGGCACAGAAGTTACTACTGCACTTCAGCAATAATGATCACTTTTCCAAGGAAAAGAAAATTTGTTTTAGAAAGTTGTTTACAGTATCTATTGTAGCACAATAAAGCTCACAAGATAGTCTTAAATTAGAGCACTACTATCCTTGGAAAGGAACACTGCTGAGAATTATGCTGTATTGAAGACCCCCTCCCAACAGCTTTCCAGTTCAAAGTGTTTTAAGGACTGATACACTCGTTGCTATTGGATTTAGAGCAGGAACTCAATTCTACAAGAAACAAGTTTCATTGGAAATGGGTGTAAATAGTAGTAGCCAGAACACTCCTCTAACACAAACTCTATGGAAAACAAAGGATCTGTGCTAATCAAATCGGGTTCTAGTTTAGTGTTAACAGCAGATCTGCAGAAGTCCCAGAGTCTGAAGATCATGAAGTTCTTTACACTCAGATGCAGCTATTTCTTACCAGAAAAAGTCCCTATTCTTCCAATAGCCAGTTTAACTAGCAGTTATGCCACTGTAGATTTATTTCAGCTGTCTATTTCTCATTAAAACCTGAACTGCAACCTTGTCTCTCTTATTTTCTGCTAATATTAAAAATAGTAGTTATTAAAATCTCAGGGTTTTTTTACCTTCACTACTACATACCAGAGACCTGCTAAGTGCAAAAGCTAGCACAGAGATTACTAGCTGTATGATGTGAAAATTGTTAGTCACATATTCAAAAGCATTTGCTCATATCCAGGCATTTGCTCTGAAGATACAAGGTTTAAGTAACAAAGGAAAAAACATGGTTTCTGGATGTTTGAGAGTCCCATAGCAGAGCTGTTCAGAGAGGCAGCTGGATTAGAACAGGGATGAGAAAGTCCACCAAGCTCCAACGCTTTAAAAAATACAAACTGCAATTCATGCTCTTTGCTACTGCTCATTTCTAATTCCAGAAACCACAGATTTTTATTATACTGCAAATTTCCCAGCCAGAATTGTGCAAAACATACAAAGTTGTCTCCTGGGCAGCATGAGCTGAAGTCTCCAGAAATGCCACGAGCTTCTTCCAGCCAGCCTGTTGCTGAAATACCACCAATGCAGTGAGAACCCCTATGGGGACTGTCTTTCCCAGAAGAAAAATGCAGATGAAATGAATCCTTCCAAGGAGCAGCTGCACTTGAGTTCGTCCCTGCTGATTCACTGAAACTCAGAGGCATCTCCTTGCCAACAGAAGGCAGAGGTATAGTATTGAAGAGAGAACAATTCCTGGTGTTATGTAATTCTTGTAAACTGCTACTATGATTTTGAGAACTGTCCAACATGGAATGCACGTGTGTCAGATGAGCTGCTGGCTTGAGATGATCTGGGCCATCATCACATACTCGTTTCTGGGTAAAATCTTCTTTCTTCATAGTCCTGAAGCACACGAGCACAGCTTTGCTGCTTCACAACAGGCTGGATTTGAAGAGTGTGACTGACTCTAGTTGCAGCATACAGTCAAGCAGCACACCAAGTCACAAGTCAATGGATCTCAATATGTACCTAAAGAGAAAGAATGAAGGCAATGATTACAGCAATATCCCAGTTTCCTGGTTCCCAGTATATAGAACCAAAAATAATTAAGAACCTTTCACATAAAGAATAACCCAGCTACAGAAAGTAACAGTTGTCCCAACAGATAAGTCTCCCTACAGGCTGCTTGAGCACATCCAGAGGGGTAGGAAGTATAGCCAAAATACCAGCTGCCTTCTGTAGTTTCAATTTAATCTCCTACAAGCTCTCTTTTGGTGAGAGGCACCAAAGTGAGTCAGCAAAGGAGCAGCCCGAGAGATTCGCTGTGTAACAGCAGCGTTTCCCTTGACCAATCGAAACGCAGGCTGGGACTGATGAGAGGCTTAACATGAAAGCTTAATATTAAAGTAATCCTCCTGTAAACACAAGTGCAAGCTGAAATCAGACCCACAGCACTGGAACTGAGCACGAAGGGCCTCCGGAGGGAACTGGTCAGACTGGCTGCCCCAGCAGCTCGCACCTATCAGCTGAGGCAGAGGCAAAGGACAAGCTGGTGGTGTTCCAGGAGAACCATTCTGTACCCGCACTGATAACGAGCAAAAACAAGGCTTTTTCGGCTACCAAGGTTACTAAGCTACGTGTACAACTCCTGGCCATCTGGCTCATTTTCAAGCTTCAGAACTGTAGGGCAAATCCCAAAATCAAAAATAGGAGACGCTACATTTTGACCTCTTTCCATTTCACATTATCTTTTACAGGTAACAAAACTCCAACCAGACTTGTCTTTCGACACTTGGCCACTGGCCAGATGTCAAAACTTTCATTACAGCTGTGTTTACCATGAGAAGGAGTGTCCAATCCTTGGCTAGAACAGATGTTTGTAGTGACAGTACACAGACTGCTTCTTTTGCCAGTTAAGTTAAAAATAAATCTTTCATTTCATCACAAAAACAATGAAACTTCAACCCTACAACAGGTCAAAGCCGTGTTAGAGTTCCACGTTTTGCAGAAAACTGGAGAGATACAAATTAAACCTAAACCATCTTTTTTTCATGCAATAACATTGGTATTTAAAACTGTCTGCATTTTTCCTGCTGCAACTGTTCTCGATTTCAAAAAAATCCCAAATAAGCTGATGAAGAAAACTGTTTTCTTCGCTCCTTACAAGGTGTCAGCACCGTGCTATCGAAGTGCTCGTATTCACAATCCATTCCTCGTACTTAAGTCAGCTGTGGCTTAGGAAAAGCAGCAGGAAAGCGGCACGTTTGCTGCTAAGAGAGAGCGCAGCGGGGCACTCGCACCGGCCACCGGCAAGGGCAAGGCTCCGGGGCTGCATCCGCGCCCAGCCCGAGCGACTCTGCCGACACTGCCCGGGCGGCACAGGGCAGGCACAGCCCCCCGCCCCGGCGCTCCGCCGTTACTCGGGGGAGCGGCTGCGAACCGCCCCGGGCCCGGCCGCTGACAGCGG
>VZRX01009019.1:126291-164837 GCA_013398075.1 Notiomystis cincta | reverse complement strand
GTTTCGCCTTGGCGCGGGTAGAATGAACAGGGTGTGCTGGGCTGTCCGGGCAGGCCGGGCCGCGTCCCTGGGCTGCCACTGCTTGCTGGGGTTCTTTCATCACCGAAGTAGTCCAAGTGTATTTTAAAAATTGCTGTCTTTTTAATTATATTAGAAAATTAATACTGATTTTAAATACTTTTGTGAAAGTAACAAACTTGTTACCTTTTAAGATCTTGATTTTTGACATCTGAGCCTTGCAGTAAAACTGAGTGAAATGGGCTGAACTGTATGCAGATCATAAAGCTTTTAGGCAGAAGCTGCTTTTTTGCCTGCAGACATCTGGTCGTGTAAGGCTCCTGTCTAAAGGAGACTGATGCGCCCTCGAAATACAAATAGTTAATGATATACTTGACTGTAAAGGGCTGTTACACCTACAGTATCTTAATATGGTGTTACTTATATGTGGAACAAGTCGGGGATGCTTTTCAGAATCGAGTTAGCTCGTAAGTTTAGCAGTTGGATTTCAGTGTGAGGAGTGCTGAAATTGAGGAAAGAGTTTGTGTGTTTGGTGTTTTTGAATATTCTCCATGATACTGTTCCCCTCAGAGGGATTCTCTCTCTTACTGGATGTCAGAGCTCAGGGGAACATCACAGGCCAGCTGGAAAACAAGACTTGTCTTATGCAGTTTGATTTTTTTTTTTCCTTTAGGAGAAACAAAAATCCCAGTGTAGACTGAGCATAATTGGTATCACAGCAAACTTCTGTAGATGACAGAGGAGTGAAGTGTAGCTAAATGGACTCACTACAGTGGTCTGTAATTTCACATGGTGCCTTAATCTTCAAGTTAATTGTGTGTATGGGGTTGTTGACTTGTTTTTAACAATGTAGAATCCCTAAAAAGGCAGCTAAGTATGGTTGAAAGATAAACCTTACAGTGTGACAAATTTGTTTTGACTTGCTATGTAAGATTTGGAGCCATATGAACATGAAAGTGGTATCTCAATAAATCATTTCACAGTAGTGTAATTCTTTGATGCCAGATAGGGTAATTGTGGACTGCTCTTTTCCTTATATTGCATTTAAACCCAACAAAATTGCTTTTCTACTATATATATTTTTTTAAAAAAATTCATCTGAACTCTGTATTTACATTGCTGTAAATAAATGTGATGCATCATATTTGGGTGGGGAAAAGGTTCAGTCTACTTCCTCCTCTAGAAGTGAGAACTCAGCACAAACCAGCTGTATAATGATCAGTAATTCATTCAACAAAACAGTTGTTTGGGTCATTTGCTTTGTAAACCACCCCTCTTCCTAGCATTTTTGTTGTTCTTTGTCTTGGAAATATAAATGGTGTAGTTCTACCTGACTTTATGTGTGTAAACAAAACACAGCAGTTTCATTTATTTTCCTTCCTCTTTAGTTAGAAGCAAATATTTCTTAAGGTTCTTTTCAGGTACTGTTGCTCATTTTTGGTAACTTTGTATCATTCTCTGTTTACTGTTTTTAAAAAATATTTAACTATTTGTGTTTCTTTGTGCTGTTGCTGCTTCAAGAGGTCCAGCATTGCAGGTATTCTAGGAAACATCATGTTTGGCATAGATAAGGCCAAAGTTTTAGTGTTCCCGTGAAACAATGCAGGTTAAAGATTTGCTTATATAATATAAAACTCGAGTATTGTGTTATATACCCTCCACAAAGATCTGCTAGGAACAAAAATAAACAAAGTGACTGAAGTACCTGTGATTATTTTTTTAATTTGTTAATGAGTGGGCTGTTTCTCATATGTAACTCCCTTTTTGTTCTTAGAGTTTTGACTACTGTGTGTTTAGACAACTAACTTGACTAGAAAAGTGTGGCTAGTTTGGGCTATCATATTTTCCCCTGTTTTTTTTTAATTTTGCCGTGGGGATTGTTTGGGGGAAGATAAGTGACAACTGTTGCTTTGAGCTGTCATGATAGAGAGCAGGAGGAATGTGCTGGACAGATGAAGAGCAGCCGCTGGAGTAACTGCAGGAATTGTTGTTGATTGACACTTATGAAAAAGCATTGGTGGAAGTTATTTTTAGCACCTTTTGTTTTCACTCCCGAAAGGCAGCTGTTAAGTGGTACAAAATCTCCAGTGGTGTTGTGTAATGTTAGGAGTTCTGCTGGAGAAATTACCAATTGCTGGGTGCCACGGAACTTGTCGCATTTCATGCTCTTTTGTAGGCATTTTTTAATTGTGGAAATACTGTAAGAGCAGTAATTTAGGAGTCTTTATTTGGAATTCTGCTCGATCTGAGGCCTTGTCTGCTAAAGCTGTGCTTTTTTGTGTGTATTTGCTTTGATGGCTGGGGAGAAGGGGAGGGTGTGTGTAGGGTAATTGGCTTTTTACAGAGTATAGTGCAGTGTTTGTGTGAGACGCTGAACACCTCAGGTCCCTCCCGTGCCATCTGGGGAGAGTGCAGTCACTTGAAATTTGGTAACTCGTGTTACTGAAAAAGTGTTTTAAAAAGTAATAGTATTGTAAGTACTGAAGAGCGTATTTGGGAGAGGGTGTGGCACAGTGAGTAACACAGCTTATCTGAGAGCATATGTAGCTAAACCTCCTGCAGCAGCAGTACTGAACTCTTGATCTGAGGGTGGTACTAGGGAAATCTCAGCTACTCTTTAATGTCTGAGCAAAGACCTGCGCTGTTGTGCACCATGTTTGCCAGAGAGGTAGTTCATACCCATCAGAGAAAGGAAGAAATAGCACAAGCAAAGCCTTTTATGAAGGTTGCCACCTGTTTGCAGGTAAAACATGGCTCCAAGGAGCTCTACTACAGTGGGGACATTTCATAAAACTTGTTAGCATAAATAACGAGAAGATATGTTTTGTTTTTAGGAATTAATACATATATGGTTATATAAATACATTGATTCCTGGGTGCTGCTTGGAATCGAAAAGGGACTCAGTGCTGTCTTTTGTTAAGGTAGTTTTGTTCAGCATTTAAAGCTGGATTTCTGTAGGCCATGTTTTTAATGACAGTCAAATGTTGCTAGTTTCATTTATGTAATAGTGGGTGGACAGAGCTGTGATTAAGTAATTGCTAGAAATCTTATGACTAATCTTGGTGTTATTTTAGATTCTTAGTCTCAGCCTTTATGTACAAGGATTTAAACTTCGCTAAACAGTTTGAATTCTCTTTAGGGGAGTTGCTTTATTACAGAAATTAGAAGTCTAAAAAAGTTGATAAAGCACTTAGAGGATGTACTTTATAAAGGTAGGCATTAGTGTTTATTTTTAAGGCTGGTGACTGTAATGATCTGATTCGTGTGGCAGTGAGCCAAAAGGCAAGGAAAGCAGGAAACCTGGATGGAGCAAGTCTGAAATGGGGTTGTTGAACGTGTTTTTTCTTGTTTAAATGACTCTGGCTGATTGGTGCTGCAGAAACACACAACAGGCACTTCTGAGCTTGGAATGAAATCTCTCACCACCTTCCTGTGCTGTTTGGATTAGCCAGAGCAGACTCGGGAGTTTCAGTGCAAGGTGGGCAGAGGAGCTTGGATGCACAGAAAAGTTCTTAATCTGCTGCTGAAAATGTTGAGTTCAATACTAATTTGTTGGAAGCTCAAATTACCTGTAATGACCTTACCGAAGTGTCAGCCCAAACAGGTTCCAGAAGCGTGAGAACGTGTCGGCTCTGTGCCTCAAGAGATTTCCCAAAGCATTTGGCTGTTGCTGCACTCGGGATCCTGAAGGTTTTCCTGCCTGTCCTTTGTGAGCTGGCCCAGCACAGCCGGCTGGGTGGTGTTGTGAGAGCAGCTCAGCAGCACATCCAAACTGATCTAACTCATCAGCAGGCAGCTAAAATAGCAAGTTGTCCTTATGGGGGAGGAATAACTTTCCTTAACTCCTAGTTCTGGCTTTTTAGAGTGCTCGTTCAGGAGCTAAGATGGGATCTCCTCTTTTGACAGCTGTTAAACAGGTATCTGCGTGGTGATCTGCTCCCTGATCGTTTCCCACACAAGGTTTTTTTAAGGGTAAATCCATCTACTTTTGAGCACAAGTATATCTCAGACCTTTTACAACAAGGGAATGTTCAGAGATCATACTTAAGAACAGAATTAAATGCCTTCTGTCATGTTATTATAGCTTGGTAAAGAGGGTACATGCTGAAAGGAAAAAACCCTCAGACTGTGTGAGGAGCTGGTGTCTTAGAAGCAGATGTGAAAAGCAGGGTGGAAAACTGCATGGTATGATCAGAGTTGCAGCAGATAGGGTGTTATGCCAGGTATTGGCTCAGAAATGTAAAGCAAATTACAATTAAAAATGGGTGTGTGGGACAAAATCCCAGATGATTTTGCACGTTGGAGCAACTCTTCCATAGCTCAGGCATTTCAGTTGATGTCAGAAGCTGCTATCAAATACCTTCTTGGGTTAAGGCAGGAGGAACTGCTTAAAGTTGAACGGAGAGACTTAAGTTAGAAATTGAGCTGTGACTTATGGATGTGACAAAGCTCAAATTCATTCTCTTGTGAAAGATTTAGTTCAGGAGGCTCATGAGTCAAAGCTCGTCCTAATGGCACGATCATACGTGTAGGTGCAGCAAGGTTTCAGAGTTACTGCTGACTGGCTGTGAGCAAATCGCTGTGGTGATAAAACATCTGCAAGACAATGCAGTTTTCCCTGCCCAGGAGCAGGAAGGGGATCGGGCAGGCTCTGAGGCTGTGTGGCAGCATTGCCTTGGAGGAACCAGCTCACCCCTGGAATCTCTCACACGGTCAAAGGATTATGCACTGCGAGTGGGAAGCTTGCAAGGGAACCAGTCTGCAGTGTCACAAACACTCTTTGCAGACACTGTTTTAAAAAATAAGGGCAAATTTCAAGTTTTCCGACACTTAATTGAAACTGTAACAAAAACTGAATGCTGTTAATCAAATGTTTGACTCCAGATAAGATGTGGGGAGGTGGGTGGAGAGGTAACGAGCTGAATGCCAGAGTTTTGAAGGAATCCTGGAACAGAGCCTTGTCCTGCCCCCATGTGAGGCTCTTGTGAATTAGATCAGTAGGAAGAGGTTTCGTGTTCCAAGTTTTCCAATACTGGAATGTAATTTATCTATAAATCAGTTAGTGAAATATTTGAATAGTTGGTGAATGCATGTGGGGAGTCACTTTGCAATAGCAGTAAATAATGTGAGAGTTATCATTTGTATTCATTCCTTAAATACTCAAAAGTAATGATGTGTTGAGAAATTATGCTTTTCAGGCTTTCTTTAACTTCACTTATGTGCAAGTATTTTCTGGAAAAGATAAGAGTTTGGAATTGTGTAAGGGTATCTGGAAATACTTCTCAGGTTTTTTTTAATTACAGAGAGTTGAAAGAAAATGATCTTTGAGTATTCAGTCAGGTGACTAGGAGATGTTAGTCTAATTAATATGTATGGATTTGTGGGGGGATGATTAAAAATTAACAAAATTTGGTAATTTATCACTTCACAAAATGTGTGCTTATACCAGGTGTGTTTTCATTGCCAGTAATTTTTAAGGCTGCAGTCTGTCAGCTGTTTTCCTGCACAGTAGTGACTGGAGATGTTCAGTTGTCCTTAGGTGTCTGGATGTAATTAGTCTTCTTCCCCTAAAAGGAATATTATTTCTTGTTATTCAAGATGAATGTGTTTTACATATGAACTTTCTCTTTTTGCAGTGCTGTAGGTAAAACATGCCTACTCATCAGTTACACAACCAATGCATTTCCTGGAGAGTATATACCCACGGTGTAAGTACTTATAAAATCCAAAGTACTCATTTCTGTCAGCTTCTCAGGGCCTGCTGCCATTCCAGATTCCTTAACTGAATTGTTTGAATTGGCTGCAAGCACCCCTCAGGTGTGTGTAAGGAACACTGTGAGCTTTCACTGTAGCAAAGTCACACCAGTGCTTGCTGATGGTTCCTCAGTTTTGGCTCTCTGTGCCCTCTAGGCCTGGCTGATTAGGGACTAACATTTGCTAGCATTTTACCAGATGTTGTTCTCTTCCAAAATAATGTCTTTCTGTCCCTAATGTCAGTCGTAATAAGCATTCCCAAGGCTGAACAGCTTGTAAAACATCGTATCATAGTCAGAAATAGTTTTCTTACATGGCTGGTGATTTTTTGTTTATTTGTTCCTTCCACTTTTTGTGCTACTGCCAGTCCTGTGCTAAGCCAGCCACGGCTCTGTAACTCCTCAGGCGAGACTGTGGAGACTCATTTATTCTGGTGCTTCCCTTTTTCTTTCACATAAGGATTTGCCAGTATCAGTATTAGTGCAGTTCTCTTTTCCAGGGCCTGTTAGGGGTGTTTTATACATGTGCAGCTTCTTTGCCCTTTTCAGATGTCTCTGTATTTGTGTCTGACTATGCTGCTCTCTGAAGTATTGATGAGTTTTTCAAATAACAAAATACATTCTGTAGGAATGGAAATTCTGTAAATACATTCTGTAGGAAAACTGCTGTTTTTTTTTTTGGTCTTAAATTCGAGTTTCTGCATTACAGTGTGTTGTGTTCCCAGTGAACTTGGTTTAGCCTTAACAAGTCATTAAAACCTTTGCACCCTCAGCAGCAGTGAGAAAAAAACAATGCCTCCACTGGCCCCTGGTTATGAGCTTTTGATATTGCATTGGAGGGGGTTTTGATTAGCAGGCTTAATTAGCTTTTTTCTTGCCGACTGTTGTCATTAAGGTTTCCTTGGTAGTTACTCCTGTATCTTTTATTCTAAATCTCACACCATGAGACAGATTAACTTGCTGAATGTCCCACTAAGACTGGAAAGTGCTTGCTAAGTACATCACCTGCTTTCCTGTGCTCACTGGGATTAACACCTCCTTTGGAAGAGCCATGACAGAGATCACTTCTGCTCAGACTGCACCAAGTCTGTTTTGTATAATTTTTTATTCCATTACCCCATGTCCTGCTTGTTATTTAAAGAACAACTTTACTGTCTCTGGGGAGCTGATGGATGCAATGAAAATGTTCCCTTCCCTGGTTTTCCCAGTTAGGACTCTGGGACAGAAAAGTCCTTGGGTGCCTTATTTTACTGCAAGCTAATGCAGCTGACTCTCTCTTTATTTTTAGTTTTGACAACTACTCTGCCAATGTAATGGTTGATGGAAAACCGGTCAACCTGGGTTTGTGGGACACAGCTGGTCAAGAGGACTACGACAGACTACGTCCACTCTCCTACCCGCAAACAGTAAGAGCTGCAGGGTGAAACCAGGAGCAGTCTCTACAGCTTTGTCTAACATAAAGCATTTTTCTTTCTGAACATAAGGCCAATATTGTCACATCTGGAGCTGTATTTATTAGTAACAGTGATCTTCTTTCATTTTATGTGCTGTAACTGTAATTTATAATCTCTGGGCTGTGTACAGTTGTAAAAAAGTTAAAATTTGCATGCCTTGTGTACTTGTGTGCACTGGTACTTGCTGGGTTTTGTGTAGTTGCAGCCTCAGAATTGTCTAGAATGTTTGATTGAAAAGAAAAAAACACACCAAACCGAACTCAAAAAGCCTTGGTGAATAGTCCCATCAGCCAGTCCATTGATTTTAAGGTTAGCATGCCTGCCAAAGGCAGGGTTTGTTTTTGGTTTTAGGCAATGTTTGGCTGCAACCTGACACTGTCACTGCTAAGCACTTGATATTGTTTAGTCTGTGTGAAGATGTTCTACATGTGAAAGAGGCAGCACTGAATGAAGAGATTATTGGTATTGACAGAGGCTGCGGTGTCCCAGCTTTCCAATGCACTTGAGCCCGTGGTTATTTTATTGCTTGCTGTAGTTTGTGCTGTGACATCGATACAAATGTGCTTCTGTCTTCCCTGTGTGCAACCGATAAAGTCCTGCCTGCATCCTGCATCTTTCCATGTTTAAGGAAAACACTGAAGTGATCTGCTCCCTTCTTTCCAGTGTGACTTCAGCTACAGTTAATCTTTGTAGGTGGTTTTCTAATCTGTTTAGAGCAGTGGCTTTTACCTGATGGAGCTGTGCTATAAGTAAAGGAAGAGTAATTTGCAGGGTTTTTTGACACTGATTGCTCTTGCTCTTGACTGTCAAATATATGTTAAATACTAATTATGTAAAATGCAAAATTGTACTTTACAGCATAGCTGCTCTCTTGAATAATGTGAATCTTATTTAAGGAACTCTGGTGCTGTTTTTAGTAATCTGTCTTAATTCACAATTTTCCTTAATTCACTGCTCACTAACTTAGAGTCATTAGGCTTCCCCATTGGTTATGACACACAAGATTGATAGGAATTTGCCAGTTGTGGGCAACCAAAATTGAAATGCCAGAAATACTTGTCTATTTTAGAAGGAGAGACAATAGAAAGCTGGTTTTCTATAATATTTAGATATTTATAGGATACTTAAAAGCTTCAGTTTTGCTTAACATCATAGAAATATTTTCAAAAAAAGTAAAAGAAGGTATGTTGAAAGCTCTTTAGTAGGGACAGAATGCCTGTGACACAGAATGGCTGTGACAACAGGACAGAATGCTCATGCACATCTTCAGCCTGCTAAAGTAACCGTGGCTTTCTGGTGGACTGCAAAAGAATTCCATGTCAATCTAAGCATCTTAGGGAAAAGTGTTGTGTATGCAAGCATGTGTAACTGTTCAGTACAGGTTTGGAGTACTTTCAGTTATTTGGATTGGCTTTTTGCAGCAGAAAATGAAACAGGGTGGTGAGTCTTGAGGTTCTTGTGAAGAAGCCTTCACATTTCAGACTTGTGCAGTATCAAAGATTCATCACCCCCACAAAACTAACAAAAAGCACAGAGAAGAGAACAGTGGTGCTGATGAAACCTGACTTTTTTTAGGATCTGTGTTCAGCCTCCCTTTTCCTTCACTGTGCTATTTAAAACTCACCCATTGCATGTTCTCATGACCCTGCTTCCCTGTTTGTGCACCTGAACAACGTTTTAGGCAAGTGAAAGCAGCAGGTGTTGGTTATTTGGGCAGTGTGTGTTGGGATCAGCCACCCAGCTGGTAACTTCACAGTGAGGGCTTGGCACTAATTTTTATCTTTGTTTCTTCATTCACATTTTTATTTTATTCCTTAAAATATACAGGAATTTAGTATCTTCTCCTGAAGGCATTTGAAATCTACTACTATTTCCAAATATTTGGGGAAGGAAAAAGTTGGTACAGAAAAGGTGATCACGTCTGTTTCCTCAGGAGACCAAACCAAAGGGAAATTGTTAGTTGGGTGCTTTTCAGGAGAGGTTTGATCTTGCAGGTTTCCTCTGACAGTGCAGAACTGGTTTCTGGGGAAGGCTGCTGTCTGCTCTGGGTGCAGGTGGTTGTGCTGAATTATAGGGCAGCGTCTCTCTTAAGAAGAAAATCCTCCTTGAGAATATCTGTGAGCAGAAATTGCTGACTGAGAACACTTTCCCTTAAATCCATTTGAGGAGTAACTTTATCTCCTACTGTTATTAGGTTGGAGGAAGCAATGGTAAGAATATATCTTCCAGTCTGACAGATCCACCTATTGCCGTATGTAAAACTTTAAATAAACTTCAGTTCCAAGTTCTGTCATCTTGTCTTGCCTATGATAGTGATAAATTGGCCCCTATTTTTTGAACAAATACTTCTCTTGGAACTATCAAATTGCTAGATCTGAGAACTCTGTTACCAAATTTCTTTATATGAGTTGCTAAGATGAAATATTTTATTGAAAATAAATAGCTTTTCCTACTTACCAAGATTGACAGTGTGCAAGACACCTGAGATCTTTAGTAATTCCTTGTGGTTACACCAAATCTTTTGATCTCTGGAGCTAGTGAAGAAGAGACTCCCCACAAACCTGCAGAATTGGAAAACAGAAGTAGTGGCCATAGTATCACATTATTTGATGTTGTTTCTTTCTTCTTCTGGGACGCTGCTATGGAAACTTGTTGGGGTGATGCATGAACAACTGGGTTGCAAGTGCTTAGCAGTGAGATGTCAGCTGCTGACCTAACAAAATGCCTTGAAATGCAGCACAATCAACTAACACTCTGCAATGCCTGATTCTGTAGCACGGTTGGTACCGGAATAAGTACGGATGCAGAGGTAGGTTGGGGAAAGTTGGGCTTCTTTGGGAGACACACACTGAGCTTTGGGTCCTACAGCAAGTTTACATCAACACAGCAGAGGAAATGAGGGCTGGGGTTATTCTGAATGCTTGCAGACTGGAGCATGTCATCTGAATTGTGTGCTGCAGTTACTATAAACATGTGCTCTGAAATGTTTTTACCTGCTCTTACTTAGACTCTTTTTGCCTTCAGTTGAGAAGCAAGATGTGCAAGATCCCTAAAAATACCCAATTTTCTTCCTGATTTCTCATTATTTAGAAAGGAAAGGGAGGAGCTTTGAGGTTTTTAATGCCCTTCTCAATCCTAATTTGGTTATAGAGAAATTCTAAAATCTTTTTTTTTTACTGGCATTCAGTAGGAGTGAAGTTTTATAAGAAGTTCAACAAGATTCTTCTGATTTGGAATTGAATGGAAGCAATAATTGTAGAAATTCTTGTGGATTTTTTTTTTTTAATTTCGTACTGTATAGTTGGCCTTTACTTTAAGACTACTTTAGAGTTGTGTATTAATAGTTAACACTTTGCAACATCCTATGCTGATGAGGTCAGTGAAGAAGAAATGCCATTTAGAGAAATAATACTTGCAAGGCAGTGGTATTAGCATCCTAGTTGCTGGCTACTGCAATAGCTGATTATAAATTTGACTGCAATCTGTTTGTTATGTGTTTCCCCCTTTCTCTCTGGCTGCTTGTAGCTGCCTGGGAATGGATTTCCCACTGGGAAAGCTGTCTCTGATTGTCATGTGCAACTGTACTGGTGACCTTGCCTTTTGCAGGTGTGGTAGAGCTGGCAGTGTGATGGTGGTACTGGTGATATTGGCCTGTTCATGACATTTCACAGTGGTTTCTCTGTTGGGCTGACCTCTGTCAACTTGTTTTGTAGGATGTCTTCTTAATCTGCTTTTCCCTCGTGAGCCCAGCGTCCTTTGAAAATGTCCGTGCTAAGGTAAGGACGAGCTGGTACCGCTTTATTTCTGAATGTTCATCCTACTGTTCTCTTTGCAGCAGAGCTTGGAAAATATTAGGTGCTTTTTAAAAGTTGTTTTTCCCACAGGCCATGTGAAATGCAGTTTGAAAAGGCAGAAATCCGTTTGCCTAACTTGTGAGTCATGGAAGTTCAGGGCACGTGACACACTTAAGTAGGAATTGTTCCTTGATGCATTGATAACAGTAATTGAAGAGTGTTCAGCCAGCAAGGTGCCGAGATCACAGAAAGGAGCTTTCCTTTTAGTACACTTTGAAAAAGAAGAGTTTTAAAACAAATGCATGTAAAAATTGGGTTGATAGCACTTGTTCCTTCCAGCAGCCATCCTTCTGCACGTGCTCTCTGACTGTGGGAGTATTCCATGGCAACTCAGCTGCACAAGGAGATGTCTCCATGGGCAAGGAGAGATCAGGGCTCTTCTGGTGTGTGAGGAAAATACAGCCCTTAATGGGCTTCATTTTTGAAGGATATGGAAATAGCTGTTGGCTTCATTAATAGTGATGTGCCCTTCTCTAATCTTGCCCTGATGGGATCTTGGTGCCCCCTCCACTCAGGCTGACCGAAAGGGAAGGACTGGGAGCCTTCAGCTGTGATGTTCCAGGGCCTTCAGGGAACTCTGCCCCCACACAAGAGACACCATTTTTGATTTGTCTCTTTCAGTGGTATCCTGAGGTGCGGCACCACTGTCCCAACACCCCCATCATTCTCGTGGGCACCAAACTCGACCTGCGGGATGACAAGGACACGATTGAAAAGCTGAAGGAGAAAAAGCTGACTCCCATCACCTACCCACAGGGCCTTGCCATGGCAAAAGAGATCGGTATGACAGCTCAGGGGCTGTTGTTGGCTGGAGCAGGGCTGTGTTTGTGGAAGACCTTGTACCTTAATTAACTGGAATGCCTGGCTTTTGTTGTGGAGCCAGCTGGGAGCAGTGGAAAGCTGCTCTGTAACCGTGTCTCTGCTTCCCGCAGGCGCAGTGAAATATCTCGAATGCTCAGCACTTACGCAGCGAGGCCTCAAGACAGTGTTTGATGAAGCCATCCGAGCAGTGCTGTGCCCCCCTCCCGTAAAGAAGAGGAAGAGAAAATGTCTGCTGCTGTAAACGTCACCCTCCCCCACCCCATCAACCCTGTGCTTTGCTCAAACAATGGAGCATTCACATGCCAATTTTTTTTCTGTTATAAATTAGTTCTCTTCCATCGATTCTTGAACCAATTGACAATTTCATGGTTTCATTTGTTTAAAGTATGATCCTTGCATTCTTCTAAGAGCAAACTCCTAAAAAGACACACCTATGTAAAGCCTTATTTTTAAAATCCTCTTCTTGCTCAATTAAATGTTGCCAAACTATCTGCTGAACTAAGTCGCATTGTTGTGCTACAAACACTAAGCACTAAACTGTTTTTTAAAGATTCTTGAAAATGACTCTAATTTCTGGTAGGAAATGAAAAATCTCTTTCTAGTTTTTCACAGTAAGTAACAGTACTGGGGAATTAGCAGAACACTGCGCTCTAACGTGTTTTACTCTGAACTGTTCTCCCAGCGCAGCCGTTGCCTGGCGGTGCTTCCAGCACCCCTCTCTGGCAATGACTGACACCCCTGAGTCACAGTGTAAATGCTTTATCATTGGTAAGGGCTTGGTTGCAATCTAGTTCTTGCTGCTGTGATTGAAAAAACTATTCTTACTGAAGTGTATCTTGTCCTTTTGACAGCATTGTATTGTGATGAATAAATGGAATATTGGGTTGGATCCGGAGCTAGTGCCAGACAGTATTTTGACACTGTACAGCTGACTTACACTACACTGCCAGAGTAGCTCAGCAACCATTTTCCCAGAGGTGCAGTAGTGGAGAGAGGTTGGTGTTCATGGGTAAATTCCTTTGAATTTCAAGTAGGGCATTCATGTAGGTACAATTCTCAATCAGTCATTCCCACTTTTACGTAGTAAATGCTTTTCTTGTAGAATCTCTTCTTATCGAGCAATATAACTTTGTATTTTAAAACCTTCTGAGTGATAGAAGTTTGTTTTTTTTTTTCTTTTTTTTTTTTTAGAGTAGACTGTTCAAGTATATTCTCATTTTCCTGTTATTTCTGACCCAGTAAGTTATGCTTTCGGATGAGCTTTTAGTCTATTAACTAGGTGTAAAAATCATGTGAAGCAGCTTTACACATTTTAGTAATTTTTATATTTTAAACCTCTCTAACTGACAAACTTGTCAACCCTGAGTATTTGCAAGGTCCCCCACTGTAACATGACTAATGCAGCCAAGTGTTCTTTCTGTCACTCCATGTGCAGCATCGATTGCGTAACGGTAACTTGGGTCTGTGAGGTTCTGTAATTAGTGCTAATGTTCTGTACCTTCCAAACTGGCAGGAATGATGTTGAACTACACCCTTTCAACCACTAAAGCAAAATTTAAAAATAAAGGTTGCAAAATTGTGAAGTTTTTACATTGATCTTTTGCTAATGCAATTGGCAGTCTGTTTTGCATGTATGACTTAATAAATCCTTGAATCACAAGTGTGGTAATGTTTGAGTTTCTGAGCAAGTGTCTCATTCTTGTGCCACTCTGAGCACACGCTCTTGTTCCATGCCAGCAGCCCTGTGTGCATGTGCCTCCTCAGGGACAGAGTGCAAACCCCAGGCTGGCAGTGGTGCTCTGAGAACCCAGTTAAACACCCCACTTGGCAACAGCTCTGCAGAGGCCTTGCCCTCTCAGTGCAGTTCTTACAGCTCCTGCTGCTGCTTGTGCAGTAGGTTAAAGCTGCTGACAGTGGGAGGCAGAGTCTCTGTTCCATTCCCCTCTATGCAAACAGAAGTGCTTTTCCTCTGAACCCGTCACAGTTTGTGCTTAAATGCCCCAGATTCCAGGCTTTTATTTAAAGGCCTGTTCTGTGTCTTGGCTCCTCTCCTCCAGAGTGGCTGCACCCAAGGCTGGGGCCCTGGGGGCCTGCAGGCCCCAAACACAGCACGGTCCCTGCTGGTGCTGCCTGACCTTGTTGCTCTGACAGTCAGCACTGGTACCTGTCACTGCACAGGAGCCAAGGGTTTGTTCTGCATTTAATTTTGTCTCCATATCACAGCAGTAATGTCCACAGTTAATTCTCAACCACGTCATATTTTACTTACATCAGGTTTTTTAAAATAAATGCTGCTGAGCCTTAAAAAGGAAAAAAAAATGAAAACAGTTACACACTAGAAACAAGGAATCCACTTTTTAAAAATCGGTACAACTGGTTACACATTCTTGGCAGAATCAGAGTGGTGCTCAGTAGCTGGAGCTAGAGGTGGTGACCAACATGATGCCAGGGCCTGAAGGATATTTTTTCTTCTCATTAAGTAGTTTTAGTTTAAAACCAATAAAAGCAGTGATGTAGATCAACCAATACAAAAGACAGATTAAAGAATATTGCACATGTATATCCAAGCAGCATTTAACCACAACACTCCCTCCCCCGCAACCCCGGGATCCCGGCACAATCCGTAAGAAAAAATAGTGCAATCACTGAGCCTGATCGGCCCCGCCCCGCCCCGCAGCGCTGCCCGCGCCCTCCCCTCGGCTCCACACAGCTCTGCCGCGGCCCGGCCCCCAGGAAGGGACGTGGAGCAGCAGTGGAGTGCCCGGTGGTGGATAAGGTGTGGCAGGGCTCTGCTCTGAGTGTGGCCACGCCGTCCTCACACATTCACTTTGGTCAAGCGTTCAGCTGCTGTGCCAGCGTACACAGCTCGGCCGGAGCTTCTCAGCCCAATCCATGTGGAAGCCCAGCCTTCAGCACAGAGACACAACCTGTGCTGTCACCAGCACAACATTCCCCGAGGTCGCTGCAGAGGCAAGGGCATCAAGACCCTTGTTCATTTTATGCAATGTGAGAAAAGTACTGAAATCCACTTAGGCATGAAAGTGGAATGTGTCCTGAATACCTGAAACCTGCAAGAGAGCCCCCCAGGCCGTCCTCGAGCTCTGGTTATACTGCACTGGGGTTGTATTCTCGTGTTTGACAAGAAAGACATGATCCATGTTCCTGAGACAAACTGTTCAGAGCTTTGAGCACAACATCTGGCATGTGGTCTGTGATCATCTTGGGACTTATTAAGATGCTGCTGAAGACGGTTTCGTTTGACCATCTTGCTGTGTATTTAATATCTGAAGAACACAACCTAGGGAAGAAACCACAAAAGCAATGGCTCTGTCAGAACTGCATCAGGCAGCCTGGAGACTCTGGACATTGCCTGCACATGGGATGCACCATTCTGTAAAATTAAATACCAAATACATGATGGAGGCTCTTCTGTGCTAGTCCTACTTTAAAAAACCCCCACGATTGACTGCTGTGCTGTGGAGCAAAAGACAGAAAAGAAATTAACTCAGTCAAGTAGAAGAGCAGCCATTGGAAAAACCTGCCCAGGTTAGAGGTGTTCAAGTATCTAATTTGTAAAACCTGTATTAAAATTGTTAGAAATTAAAGATGTGAAGCTTAAACAAAACACTGATCTACTGAATGGGAGGAAAAGATTGGATTTCTTCTCCAATCCTCTTCTTTCCTCTCTGTAAGGGACAATTTCTCATTTCTTCTGTAAGATAGTCTTTGTGCAAGTTAGAAATGCTCTTATTTCTGTTTCAGAACATATCAGGGCCTGCCTGGCTTATTGGCTGTTTCAGGTTGCTTTGTCTAAAAAAACCCAACATCAACAAAAAAACACACAAAAAAAGCCCTGAACACGACACTGCCACAACAAAGCCACAATCCTCACCCTTCCAGCAGTTTCAGCTTTCTGGTGTCTTTGTCTCAGCTTCCTGCATCCACAGAAAAGCAGCAAGTGACAGGAAAAACTACAGACTACGTGGGCACACACTGGGGTGGCTGCAGCTCTCCAGCCTGGCTGGGTCAGCAGTACTGCACCTCTTCCTAATCACCACCATTCATGGCACTGCTCAATAATGAGGGATTTTGTTACCACTTCACCAGTACCAGGACGCTGCAGATCTGCAGTCTCGAGCTGAAACTGCCACCTGGCAAAGCTGAACTTGCCAGTCCTGGTGTTTAAAGTCCTCACTTCAGCAGCTGCAATAAATGGGCAGGATAAGGCATAGAGAGAACAGTGTCCAGGGCTGGAAGTGAAACAGAAAGAAGCTGGGAGACACAGAACAGAAACTGAAAACTGGGTAATGTACAGTAACCAAAACTGGGTACTGGAGATGCAGGTTAAGTCAGAGAGCTGGAAACGTGTACTTTGAAAGGGACAAGGAGCTGTAAATCGACTTCAGGGAGACAGCAGAGTGATATTCATCATTCCACTTACCTCCTAGAGCTGCATGCTTCAACAATGTGGATAATCTTTCCAGGCAGATACAGATGAGGGTACTGAGGGGGTGAATTCAAGTGTGATTCCTCCTCAAGGGCGTTGTAGGAAGGCGACCGATGAACCATTAAACTCTCCTCGGCCAGAAGGGGCTGGGTCAGGGCATCCTGGCTCCTCCCATCCAGCTCCGTTGGGAAGTCATCGGGATCTCCTCCAAATACCTCGTACCAACACCCTCGCAGCAAAATCTGGTACTGAAATCAGAGAGAAGAACAGCCCAACTGAAGTCTGGCATCTCTTCAAGTAACTTACTCTAGCTGTGTGCTTGCACACATCACCTGAAAATACAATCAAAAGATTAAAAATTACTTTATGCACGTGCTCCCCAAACTTTGTCTGATAATTATCTCCTTGGTGAATTTTCCTCACAGTAACATTCAATTCAACAATATGGATCCCAAGCCTCTGGGAATACTAAAGAAAACATTCCATCTTTACCAGCTGAATTGCTTCACGTAGATTCTGCTCTGCAGGTTTAACTTTTCTGCAGCTGTAACTTCTACCTGTCCATTACCTTATTCTGTATTTATGGCATCACACAGACCCTCTGCACAACTCATCCCTGGCACTACATGGAAATCTTGTGGGTATGGCAGATTCAAATTCAGACGTTCAAAACCAGCAGTTCTGAATCTTTAAGCCACACGTCTTTACCTCCAGTATCATCCTGCCTGACACCACACTGATCCAGCACTTTCAAAACTCTGTTTCCCACTAACAGGAAAAAGAGGTAAAGAATTAACACTGTAACAGAGAAATATTTGCTTTCCAAAGAATTCTGACAGTAATATTTACATACAATCATTAATTTGCTCATCTAGTGGTACTAGTTATTACACCAGTAAAGTAAGTAAGTAAGTAATCTTACTGACTTTTCATAATTTTAGCTGTTTGGGTTTTTTCCCCATTTTTAATAGTTTCCTTTTATCAGCAAAACTAGCAAACAGAAAATTTCAGGTCTTTGACGCTGTAAACCAATATATTGGGAGTCTTACTGAATCCTAATCTCCAACAACACAACTTTACAGGGTAGGAGACTAACACAATTGTCACTGAATTAAAAAGCAAACAATTTTGTTCTGAAACACAATTGTAACTCTCAGCTTAAAGATCAAAAATACACACACCAGCAGTCACTGCATTAAATCTGGGGCTTAACCCAGGTAACAATTCCACAATTTTAACCAGGAACTGCATTTGGTTACCTTGGGTCTGTTGCAGTTTGCCACAATTCTCACTATTCTTCTCTTTAAATCCTCCATGTTGGGCATACTTAACCTGTTTAAACACACAGAACAAAGTAAAGCAAAGCCTCCTATTGTCTGGTATCAAACACATCTCCAAATATAAACCTAAAAGTATTTTCATCTCACCTTGCAACAAGGTCTTTTCCAACAATGACTGAAACAATGAAGTGCTTAGTGTAATCTGCAAGTGATTTGCTGAAAATAAAAAAGAAAGAAAAAAGGCAGTTTAGATGCACTAAGGAGATAAGCACACTTTAATTGTAGGATGATCATTATCATTCACTAAAAATACAAGCATGTGGCAGCAGCATTTGCAGTCAGTGCCTCAGTGGGCACTCAGACCTCCTTGCTGAAGGTGACAGAGTAACTTCAGTGCTGACTCCAAGGGTGTGTGGATGTCCAACAGGCCAAGGCAGAAAAGTCAGGTGAGTGTTTTCTGGAACATTTATTTTAAACTCTAATTACACTGCCTGACAGAATTCCCTAGATGTGTTTCATTCTGTAATGTGTTTCATTCATTCATTCATTTCATCCACCAAGAACTCGACTGTAACTCCAGATGGAGCAAATTCATTTGAGTGGAGAACAGACAAACTCCTCCCAGTCAGCCCACAGCCACCAGCTACCACACCTGGCAGCTGCCTTGACCTTTGCTGCTTAGACACAGGACCAAGCAACAGAAGTCTCTCACCTTAAGAGCCCTCCTGGGGGAGAGAAGGCAAAACACTTCAGTGTGGGGAAGGAGTTCCTGAGCATGATGGCCAAGATGGATGCTGTCCCTCCACCCAAACTGTGACCAACTATCACAAGTTTATATTCCTGCAGACAGAAAGACAAATTTAGAAGGACACAGAAAAAGCTGTGGGTAATTTTTCTGACAAACCAAATTATTTGGAAGGTAACTTACTGGGGCAATTGTGAAAGCCTGGTTTAAAATTCCATCATTTATTAGTTTCTGATAGATGTAATTTGCAGCTTGAGTTATTCCCTACAAGAGAGCAGTTCAGGTTAGAAGGGTGGACCTAATCTGAGGTGTGATGCATGTATAGTTTAAATACAACACCACCACAGAGTAACTTTTTTTTGCAAAGCTGGTCTTCTCTTAAACATCCTCCTGACAGAGGTCTGGTTATAACCAAGAGGTCTGTATGTATTGTAGGTATGGGTTAAAAAGGTTTTGGGATATTTCATAAGGACATAGTCTGACAAGAGGATAAAAAATTCTACCTTGCAGTGCCAGAGACAGTATTTGATGCACCAAACACTGAAACAATTTGTGCAATCCATCTGACAAGGAGAATATTCTTCTGTTTAACTAAAGATCCCAGGTGTTCATAGCTTGCTACTGCTGAGCTGACCTACAAAGAGCCACAGGCTGCACACACCTTATGCACAAAGCCATTCTCCAGAACCTCCTCCAGTGTCAGGTCTTCGCAGTCCGCTGACAGATCAGTGAGAATGTCCTGGGAACAAAGCCTTGGTCAGAGCTCCCTGCAGGGCTGTGCCTCACAGCTCGTGCTCTGCTGCTCAAGCCTGTCACAGGGACATCACCAGCTGGCTGCCAGGTGTGTGAGCAGCTCAACACATCCACCACCCCAGTGAACACACAGCAACCACAGCTCCAAGGCTGCCAACTGCTCCCAAGTGCAGACATCCCATCAGGGATGCACCTCCACTCACAGTGACTTGGAATTACCCCCACCTGTCCTCCACTCTCTCTTCCAGTAGCACAGGGAATATTACCCACCCAAGGGCAGGGGGCCTTACAACTTAAACTTCGAAGACTCATGCCTTTGAGTGAGTTTTTACATGTGCCACTGTAACAATTTCCTCTGGGTATTGGGAGTTCACTCATTTCTATAAAGCTAATTATTGATATTAGATGGATGATACCTCAAAAGACAAGGTTCCTCTCACTGCAACCACAATGGCTTCTTTTTTGTGATCCAAAGCAACGAAAAATGGAATCTCATAGATCTGGAGGAGAAACATGTAATCAGTAAATACAGCAACTTTTTGTAAGGGCAAGCAGTTGTTCTCACCTTCTGGAAGCTCTTACTGAGCTCAATACTGTACTATGGAAAGAAGCTCAACTGGTCTCTTATCTGGTTAGACTAAGTGCCTTTTTTCAATACTGAGACAGATTTATATCAATGGTTTTGTGGCTCTTTTGTTAGCTTAGAAAAGAAATCTGAACTGAATGTTTTCATTTGGCTTTGCCTGTTGCACTTCAGAAATGCTGAAGGCACACTGGACCCTTCACCCCCTGCTCTCCCTGAATTAATCAGTACAGCTTGCTAAATGCCTGTCCAGATTGTTTACCTTGTTATGAAAACTGATATGAATGAAGTCTCTGTACTGCAGTCCTGTTATTTTTAGGATGGATCCAAAGTGAAAGTTATGACGATCACTGCCCGTTATATCAGAATCTGTTGGTCTATTTCTGCAACTAACAAACAGAAAAGAAAAACTTTTATATTCTAATTTTTTAGGTTTCCTTTCAAGGAATCAAACTTAGTTAAACTTGCAGAAGGCCTCCTGTCAGGAATCAAAAGTGCTTTCTTTCTGCAACAGCACCAGCAGTCTGATGCAAGATGTTACCTCTGCCCTGTTACAGGACCACTGGCAGAGCAAACAGTGCAGTAAGGAAAGAATTCTTAGGATTGCAGGCCACTGAGAAAAAATACAAACAAGGAAAAAGGAACTTTAAAACCAAATCTGCACAGCAATCTTATGTTCTATCCACACAATTATGTGATAATTTTTTTTTCTCCAAGTGATTTGAATTTCAGTAGGTATTATACTGATATTTCATGTTATTAATTATGAAAATCATTCTTACAAATACCAGTGGTCCCACATACAGTAATCCTACATAGCAATGTGCAAAATGACATGCTGACCATAAACATTTTTGAGTAAAGGGGTCAAAAGGAACAAAAAGGAGGCTACAGGGACATGGAACTTCTAATTCTCTAGGACAGAGGAAATTACTGACACACTTTTATTTCTATACATACATCTGTGCCCAAAAGGCATCTCTAAAAAGCCTCATTTTAAAACATGTTTCACTTAATTCAAATTCTTCCTTTGTACTTTTGCTAAATTAATTTTTTTTATCTCAATCACAAACTTTTCCCATAAAAAAAAAGCCACTCTGTTTGAGGGTGAAAAGACATTGGAATTTTGTTTCTCTGAATTTGTGAAAGATAACTCTACTAGCCAAGTTCAGTGATATAATTTAACACAATGAAAATACTGCTACTGTAACTATTTTATTTCTGCTAGTTAAATAGAAGGCAGCTATGTGTTTTTAAGCTCTTGGGTCAAACCTACCAGTCACCATTGAGCTTACAGAGTGCAGTATATGGGTTGGTGTACACGTAGTAGGGCCAGCCATAGGCAGCTGCAGCAAACAGCATGTAGTGAGCAGCATTCTCCAGCTCAACATCCAAATCATCAGTCTGGAAGTACACAGGGAAAGAAAAAGAAGCAGAGAAAGGGAGGAAGGTGTGTTAGGCAGCCTCAGAATAAAACTGAACCCAGGCTAGTGAAAATCAAGGCACGATGAAATACACACTACCCCAAAGGAAAACCTCAAGGTCTAAGAGGAACTAAAATGAGCCACTTGTACTTTGTTGTGGCTTGGTTGTGAACAACATTCACTCCAAATATGTTACCTAAGGATGTCTAAAGAATCTGCAGCAGATCTCTCTGGCACAGACTTTTAAAGCACGACCCCATCACAATGGCTGGATTAGAAAGGAAGCTGACAGAGAGGCACTGGTTGAAATAAAACCACATAGGTCTATGAAACACAGGCCAAAAGGAGGGGAAAAAATTTACACAGGCACTTTTCCACTGAAGACCAGCAAAAATCAGTTAGCAAACTAAGCCATCACCTGCAAGTATTTAAAAGATGCTGTTTTTGCTTCTTGGCTTGTCTGGGGATTTGCAGCAGACAAACACACAGTACATACCAGAAGACAACCTTCTCAGTTCTATGCAACCAGTACCACATACTCATTCTCCCTCTGTTCCCTTTGTCTCCCAACTGTTCAACAATGACCAAATGTCCTGAATGGTTCCTTTTTTGCACTTAATTCCCCATTCAAAGTTCTACTTATGCAAAAGCAGAAAAATGTTTTGATCCCAAATTTGTTTCCACTGCATTTATTGATAACTTACATGGTTATGAACTTTCACTGCAGTGTTTAATTTTGTTAGAAGAATAAACAAAACAAAATTAAACCCTTTGCAGAAAGAAGTGAATTTCAATTTGATCTAGCACCATTTCCTAGAATAATTACACCAGAAGCTGCACCAACCCTATCTTACCACGAGAGACGATGGAGAATGACACAGGACTTCTTCAGGCTCTTTGGGGCAACTTTCCATTTTATCTTGCTCTTGATGGAGCAGAATCAAACCAGCTGCTATGTCACTTGGCACCAGATCAGTGTCCTGTACAAAGACAGGAAGACTCTGTAAAGCCACCCCACACCTCAGCGTGGCACAGCTCTGGGAACCAGGCAAGGCTGCCCCTCTTACTGAGAAGTAGTTGCGGAAGAGCTCGGCGATGCTGGTGAAGGCCACCCTGTGGTCGTCGTCCTGCACGATGCAGCAGCAGAGCAGCCTGATCCTCTTCTCCCACACCCTGGTGGCAGAGCTCTTCACGTTGTACAGCAGCTGCCCCGAGTGGCTGCTCTCCAGGTTGCGGCTCACGCCCTCGGGCAGGTAGAATGTCTTCTTCCCCCCGAGGGGGTCGAAGACAATGACAACTCCAAGGATGGTGAAGACGATGATAATCCAGCTGCCAGACAGGGGGAGTGGGATAACAGACTGAAACCAGGCACTTCTGGCACGTGTGCAAGAAATCTCAACTACAGAGCTCGACAGACTGAAAGCAAAGCCAGGTATGGAATCCTGTGTGGAGCCCTCTGCTGCTGTCCTGAGGGTGCAGCTCTTTGGACTGGGCTGGGCACCAGGACAAGGCTGTTGGCTCAGTTCACACAGGGCACCAAACCTGGAGTCACAGCCCTGTGCTTTGGAGCCAGCAGCCCATGGGAGTGATGGCTCCATTTTTCACTACCAGCTAAGTGAGCAGGTTACTGCATTTATCCAGTTTTCACATTTATCCAGTTTTTTACACTCCCATTGCCCCTCTGACTCTTTCTGACCTTCACCTCCTTCCCTTCACTGCAGGACATGCTCTCTCTCTTAAGGCAAGCAGCTTTTTTAGGGAAGGATACCAACTCATTTTCCTTTTCACATCCACTGAGCAAGCTCAGATTTGTGGGGAGGCACCTTTACCTTGCAATAACTGTCCCAATGATGCCATTTATCACAGTCTTCTCACACTGCACACTGTTGTCTGACACCCACACAGCTCCTACAACAGCCCAGATGAATTCGGGGAGATAGAGAAGCAGGCGAGTATAAAGTATTTTGGGAAGTGATTTTCTTGGGCCTGGATTAGAAATCGTTCCTGAAATGAGAGAATTAAAACAAGAACTGTTCGTGAATGCACCTCAAGTACATAAAATCCTATCTGGAAATATGAACTTTCTGGGCTTTACAGAAACTAAGAAACTTAAGTGAAACTATCAAGTTCTTCCATACTAATGGAAAGCTATCACTGAAGCTAAGAAAAACAACAGTGGATTTATAGCTGTGACTCTCAAAATCTACTCTACTAAACCCCAACACAACTCTAGTCAGAGACAGTTCTTCACTGAACCTGAGGCAGCAGTGCTGTGCCCAGCATAAGCCAAAGCTGCATCCAGGAACACTGGCTCACCTACTATTATTCTATTTAGCTTTAAGTTGGTTAATATTTCATTTTCAGATGCTATTTTGCTGAGCTACAATGAAGTTTTGTTAATGGAATCACTAAATAATAACAGAAGAACAAAAGTAGGACCATTACCAGGACAAACACTTCTCAGGCTATTTTCTGTATTGTTAATTTACTAATAACCTCTTCATCTTAGCACTCCAAGGCAATAAAAAAGGGAGTAACTTTGGGCCAGCTCATCTCCCTAAACCAGCCTGCTGATCCCAGGGCAACAAGGTAGTGTGCTCAGGTGTGGACAGGTAATTTGTAAAGGCTGCAGAACAAAAACAACTTTGGAAACTGTTTTCCAATTACACAGCTGTGGTTCACACCCAGTGATAAAGCTCTTTCAAAAGCCCTCGATCCAGAGGCTGCCTTTTCCCATTGCCATTCCCAGCCTGTCCTGCAGCAGCGTGGTTGCTTACAGACACAATCAGATGGAACTGTGCTCCCTCTCAACAGCTTCTCCTTCCTCAGCACCACCCCCAGGGGCTGAGGCTCCAGCCAGGCTCCCTGCTGGCATCACCAATCCTCAGGACAGCGCAGGGGCTGCTGCCACACCCAGCACACCCAAACCCACATTCCAACCACAGGCCAACACACCTCACCCTTTATTTTCCTGGAAATGTAGCCTCAGAATTCTTCCATTTCTTAGTTACAATGGCCCTGCAGCTGTACTTTCATACCAAACAAGGTTCTTTTGTCACTGCTATTTAGTTACATCTCTCACCTCTGCAACTGTGGTTAGAGCTTGGTGCTAACAACACCAAGGACAAGGGTTTGACCCCTGTATGGCACATTCACTTAAGAGCTGGACTTGATGATGCTTGTGGGTCCCTTCCAACCCAGAATATTCTGTGAAACTTTGATATAAACAGTCTGGCTGATCTTACTTCCCCTCCTCTGGAACTCTAGGGAAACCAGCAGTCAGATTCAAGGCCAGGATTATCATCCACACCTCTGCTCTGTCACAGTTTCTCTTCATGCACTTTTAAAACTGCTTAAACGGAAAGAAGTATAAATGCTTATTTACAGAAGCATAAATACTTATTTTCAGTGTGTCATAAGAACCAATATATCAGGAACTGTGGAGCTACTCCAGAGACCACACACATATTTCAAATTAATCTTCTTAACATTACTTCGATGATCAGGTGCCTCACCAGAAAAAAAAGCCTTCCTAGCAATTTTAACCCAAAATTAACCATTTCAACAAATAATTACAAGTTGTACTGGGGTCCTTACTTCTGTTTAGCCATTCATTTCAAGCTGTGGGTCCTGCTCTATTTAACAGTGCTTATTGTCAGTTTTATTATGACATTCATACAATCTACTTTTCTCTGTGGTTTTCCCCAAGCATCCCACTGCAGCTAAGGGACTTTCACAAGATATGACTAAACCTGCCTATGCAAGGCAGAACTAACAGGATACCTCAGATGATTCTGGATACACTTCCCTAAATTCCTGTCAGAGAGGTGGAGCAGTGTTACATCAGAGGTCACACATGAAGTGTTTTCAGGGTGCTCTGATGGCAATGAACCATTAGCTGCACTAAGCTGTTGTGTCTATTTATTATGTTACATTCCAGACTAACAAAGGTAATGCTATTAAAGCAAATACGTTAATGCTGATGGAGTTTTTCAAGTCTGACTACTTCAATTTTTTGGTAGCTTTTATTGCCAGCTCCGGATTAAAACACACACATCTATAACAATCCTGCTAGATAACCACAAAATATCGTTACTGACTATTTACCTTGCATACTGATGTACACAAGCGCAGATAACGCGCATATTATGGCAGCCAGCAGGATGAGGAGGCCGAGCAGGTAGCTGTGCAGCAATCCTCCCCCGGGACAGTTAAACTGCCCCTTGTGAACGGCGTAAAGCACGAGAATCCCAATCCACCTGCCGGGAAGGGAGACAACAGCAGTTACAGAGGAAGGGGGCACTGCCTGCTGCCAAGGGATCACCTGATCCGCGGTGGGCGCCTCAAGGAAAGCGCCGCACAAAGATTAACGGCAAGGGACCTGTTACATAAGGGAAGCGCCAGAAGGAACCCACCGCACGCACTCTCAGCAGGAATTACAATCCAGTCGAGTGCGGACCGAGCCTCGGGCTCCCTGCCTGGCGCTACTCCCTCCCTGCGATCCCGGGCACCGCGGCCGGCGGACACAAAGCAGTCCCTTATTAATTAATTCCGAAACCACGCGAGCGCTACTCGCAGCCTGAGCGCAGCGGCAGCGCGGGCCCCGCGCCGTGCGAGACGCGCCACAGACCGAANGGAAGGCCGCGGGCGCCCAGGGCGCGTGCGCGCTGCGACTCCGCCGGGCGGGCAGCAGTGATGTCACCGCCCGTGACGTCATCGTCCATGACGTCAGTGCCCGGCCCGGAGCCAGGCTCCAAGAAGGCCCCTGAATGGCGGCGCAGGGCGAGCGCGGGCCCGGCTCCCCCGGCCCTCAGCGGCTCCCGGCACGGCGCCAGGCCGGGCAGGAGAGGGCAGCAGCAGAACCACGGCAGCTGAAACTCAACACGGGCACCAACCCCCCTCGGCACCAGGCCGAACACTGAACAAGCAGAACTCAGCCCTCATCGCTTCCAGCAGTGAAAAAGCCCCTCAGAGCCTTTAAAACTTCCTATTTCTATACAGCAATGACATTGAGCAACTCATCTTCTCCACAACTTTTCATCCAGTCCCAGGCAAACAGAAAACTTTCACATTCGGGAATGGGAAAAAAAAAACCCAGTTGTTTTCACCATTTCATAAAGTGTTTATTGAGGATGGTAACACAGGATAAATCATGCAACAGCTCAGTAAAAAAAGGGAATCATTTAAAGGATGAAGAATGGTAACTGGTGCTGCTGATTCTGAAAAGTTTATAAAAAAAATACTAATTGTCCAAAAGTGACATCGAAAACCACTTGAAGCTGAACATGGATGTTGCTTATAAAGCATTCATTAATAAGAAAATGTAGATATTGTTTAAAATGATCACCCACAGATTTCTGCAATTAACAACTTACAAGTCTCCCATTCCTACAGCTGCAATGGTGGAGCAGGGCTGGACATCCAAGATATTTAACCTTCTCCTCCTGAACAAACAACATTCACAAACATTTGCCACTAATTAACACAACTGCATCTCTCACCCCTCTCGACCTGGGCTGCCAAGTGCTTCATTACTGGGATTACCTACCCAGACATGGCAGAACTGGAAAGGGCCCGTCCTCGTGGCCTCAGGTGATTTCCTCACTGCCCTCTGGCCATCAGTCTGTTTTAGAAGGGGAACAACTACGAATTGTGACTGTTCCTCTTCTAGCACCAACATATATTTTGAATAAGGAACTCCATGTCAGCAGATGGCACAAAGACTGGGCACCAGCACATCACATCAAACATCGGTGGTTTCAGATTTAGAGTTGACATATATTCGCCTTTTGGAAAAAAAATAAATAGAGTGGAATGAAAACTGAATCAAAGGGAAAGAACAGATGACTACCATCCATCAAGGATGCACATATTTGTGCACTGAAAAAAAAAAAAAAAGAAAAAAAATCAGTCATTTCAAAGAAAATCTTGAAAATTAAAAAAAAAAAGTTTGCACTTGTTCCTGGTCATAAACAATCTCACAAAAATCTCACTTTTGGAACTATTCCAATTGAAACCATACACTGAATTTATTAATACAGTATAAGTTTCTTTATGTAAAAAATCTTTATACATAGTAATAAAAAAGATAAAGGCAAGATGCATCAAACAGAAATCTGCTGGTTGTTTTTCCTCCGTTCTTACAGAGCCGCTGATGACTACCTGCACTATAAAGAGCTGTGTTTCTGACTTTCTGTCTCAAGCATCTTCACCTTTGCTTGTGATAAGGATTGTTCTGTCCAAGCATCCAGAAGGACAGATGCTGGTGATGTTTTGGCACTTACGCTGGCAAACTGAGCTTCTTTCCCTTGAGAACTGCGAGGAAAGAGAGAAAGAAAACAGTCAGCAAAACACGGTTGTGATGGAGGAGAAGGTCAAAGGGAGCAAAACCTTTCACCCAAATGGGTCCACTGCAGACAATCCTCCCTTGAGAGAGGCTGCCTCTCTCTCTCAACACATACTGGTAAAACTAGAATTCACAATTCTAACCTTGCCCTCTTGTGGCACCCTGGAATTCCCACTTTTCATCCTCACAGGACACACCACAGCCCCTCAGCACAGCCTCCTGAGAATTATAACTAAAATAAGACAGCCCCATGCAGCTTTGTGGTTACATGATGGAAGCTGCAATGTGAGTAAGGGCAGAATTATTAATGCACCCAGCAGAAGTGTCTGCTTCTACACTCAACATGAGCACAAACATCCCAAACACATTTGACTCCTATGGCATTTAAACCACTGAGAAAGGTGCCTGTAAGCACAGGATCTGCATCTAACAGTGTACAAGGTCAGGGGGAGCAGGAGGATCATGCTTATCATCCATGGAAGTCTACAGCAGTATGTATTTAGCCACACATTTGAAGTTTACCCAAAAGTTCATCAAACCATTTATACATTTATATTCTACTCACAGATAAAAGAAATGCCCCCCACTAGCAAAAAGTGCACTTGATAAATGAAGGACATTTCAGCACTAATGTGCACACAGAATTAACAAGCTCATAATGCCAATGCAGCAGAACCCTAGGAACCTTTTAACTGCCACATCCCACGACCTGAAGCTGGAAGTTACTGCACTACTCACCTTTTGTAACATACAAATAGAAGAAGTCACAGTACAGCACGGTCTGGACCACACCAGCAACAACAGCTATGAGGTCAAAAAATCCCTCAAAGTAGTAGCGCCAAATCCAGTTGACCAAGTACAAGGCACGGTACAGACCCAGGAAGAAAAGGTAGTGAGTAGTGATGGTCTCTGCTTCCCCAGTTTTGCTGATCATAAAAAGTTGAGGGAGAATAGCAACCGATTCCAGATAGATGGAGAAGGTCCACAGAATCTGAAAGGAAAAATCACAGGTATATTCAACTGTCTTACTGACAATGGAAGGACACACAAGGTTTGACTTGGCTTGACTTTTCACTCTCTACCAATGTTATGGATGAATACCCATTCAAACAGGCACAGTATTTTGGAAAACTTTCCTTGGTACAGGAAAAACTAAGTGAAAGCTTCATAATCAAGGAGAGGATGGTAGGAAGGAACTCTCCTGGCAGGCAGCAGACTCTTCAAAGCAGCTCTGTGCTGAGCTGGCACACACAGGTTTACTTGGGAGGGAGGGAACCTGTGTGCATTCAGTGAAATGCAGCTTAGAGTCCATGCTGTGAAAGCTGCAGGGAAGATGAAGTCCTTTTTCCCTCCCAACGTTCTTCTACTTTTATCTATTTGTTTAAAGAATGAGTTAACACAGAACAGAATTCAAGATGTGTCTTGAAGTGTTGCAATTCAAATTCTCTTACTCTGTAATATTAACCCCAACATAAAAATGCAGCCCAGTCCACGTAAAACAACCATCTAAAGTTACTCTCTATTTTGTAGGAAAAATTACCCATTTGAACTCTCTATAATTACATTTTTAATACAATTTTTCTGCAATTAAACAAATAACTGCATTTTAAATATAACACAATTTGATAGTCTAGACTGTCTGCAATTCTATAAAATTTTAGTAGTAGTATAATTCCTTTTGTTTTCACCAGGTGGCACCAACTATTCACACACTGCATTCCTGGGGATTTCTTAAACAAACAGAACAAAAGGAATTCTGAATTAATACAGCCATCACAGTGTACTGGGAAAAACAGAGTCTTCTGCTTAGTAACATAATCAATACTGATAACAATGCTGGTCTCCTGAGGTGCCTTAAATTTGCACAGACATCTGCACCACACAGATGCACTGAGGAAAGGATCAGCCTGAATGTATCCACCCTTCAATTCACTGGTCAGGATAAAAATGCTCATCCTCACGTTCTAAATATTCGAGGGGAAAAAAACCAAACCATCTCCTGCCCACAACCAACTCACCTCCAGTGGAGAGAAGTCATGATTGACAAGAAAAGAGAGCCCACCAACAGGAACTATCAGAAACTCCACTCGGAAGGTGTCGTGGTTTCCATCGTAGGTGGCCTTGAACTTCATGTAGATCAGGTACACGGTGGCGTACGAGCAAGCGATGTAGATGAGCTGGGGCAAGGACAGAAACAAACCCACAACAATCCACAGAGGCTCCAGGATTAATTCACACTCCCTGAATAAGCACTAAAAGGAGTCAAGTGTGGTCTTTTATGGTTCTTTACATGGTTTTGCAGGCTGTTGGTGGTGCTTAACTTTTGTCAGCAGAGTAATAATTCAAAATGAGTGACTCTGGGCTCTACTGGTTTTGTTGCTTTAAAGGCACCACATGCCCATGGCTGGAGTGACTCCCAAAGGTGAAGACCCCTTCCAGAACTAAAGAACCCATGCTCTGCAACTGCAGGGGAAGCACTGGCCCCCAAGGTTTAGGTTAAAAATGGACAGGTGCATACATGCAATAGTAACAGAAGGAGCCTTTCTACATACAGAAAGCCCAGTATGGTGTGGCTCATGTGGCAATTAAAAAAATATTCAATAAGCCCCACTCAGACAACAATTTAAAATTATTACAAGTTAGCTGATTTGCTTTGGACCTTTAAGCAACTCTAAAATATGAAGAAGGGCAACTGAACATGTTCTTCACCAACAAACAGGCCACAAAACCTGCAAGATTAAGAGACTGAGAGAAGCAATGAACCAGAATTCAATTTGAGCTGATGTCCAATCATTTTCAATGGTTATGGCACAGTAGACTTTATAGCTATTCCCTGTGAAATAAGCAAAAAGCTTCATTTTACAGGTGAGAAAACAGAATCAGAGGGAATCTAAGACTTTCTAAAGGTCAGTCTGCCATCATCAGGACAGAGCTCATTGTCCTGGAGTCAACACAGTACAGCAGACTAGACAAATATTTTATCTTCTGCCAGTTTCAGCACAAAGATTAAATATTCCAAACTATTTATCACACTAAAAAAGGGTTCTTTGCAATGGAGAAGTAACAGATTAAAAACCCCACTGTTTGCAGATGCTATTAATCACTAAATGCTCTGCTCACAGATACAAAATCCTACAAAAACTGTATTAAGGAGCTCAGAATCCAAAGGCTCTGCTACATGAGCACCCTGGCTGAGTGGAGATAAAGAACCACAGGACAGGACACAGGGAATCTTTACTACTGGTGTAAACTGATCACAGCAGGTATGGTCACAGAAGACACTAAGTGTGAATGAATCCAAATTTCTTATATTACAGATTTCTTCATCCCAAAAATCTCAACTGAAGTTCTCAACAACTGTGTAACATTATATATTCCTACATATAAATGAATGTAACACAAAATTGTGTTGGGACACTCGAGCAGCTTCATCTTGACCCTACAATCATGGACTGAAAAGACAATTATATCCATCAGTCTTTCTAAGCAGTAACCTTTGAAACTGAAATAGAGGCTACCATTTTGAAAGTCAGTATTTCCATATGCATTTCTTTTCTGGTTAGGAGGGCTGCAGAACAAAGATGTGGTCATGGCCCTGAATCACAACCAATAAACAAATAAATGGCAAAACCCCCTTACCTCATCCTTCAGTGAACCTAATGGTACCTTCCAATCAAAAATTATATATGGAAAAAGCTTCTGTTTCAAGAATATTTTATTTAATCCATAATTCTTCATCTATACTGTTAATATTAAAACTTAGGCATACACATTTCATTTGTTGGAAAGCAAGTTTGAGTTTAAGACAGTTTTATTTTACAACATTATTTCACTAATTCTTCAGTACAATTTGCATTATTGATTATTTAGTCTTTCCTCTTGGCAAAGTTATACTACCCTCTAAATTAAAGCTGAAAAGCATCAAGGAAACCCAAGAATAAAGGAACTGGATTAAAAAAGCACAAACATACTGCCCTTTCCCAGACTACTGCTTTATTCTCTTGTCCTCAGCACCACAAATAGCAGGAATGACTAAGTAACAAACTCAAATTCAGGCTCCCTGACATTCAGTGGGCAAGTGACAGGGGTATAACTCACAGAAACTACATTCCTTAGAGCTTACTCCTGTCAACTTTTGATCAGCCTCTGACCAGACACTAGCTGCAATTCTGGCAGTGCATTCTGAATACTAATTTGCCTTCTAATGAATAAGAGGAGATTTAATGTCTCAGTTGAGAAATTCAGTTTATTTGAACCGGTTTTCCAAAAGCTTTTATTTTCAATAACCAAAATGCCATTTGTTCTAAATTTCACAGTCCTGATATAAATAGTTCTTTAAAACTGCATGTACAGTGCAGGAAAAAAAGTAGGGTTTTGAGTCCATCTTCTACGTTCTTTATCTAAAGCCCATCTAGAACTTACTGTGTAACAATGGTGCACTGGGCCATTCAAAGTGGCTTTTATTAATGCAATTATGCACTCTGCATGCAACACCACTAGCTTTTCTAACTCTGCAGTATACTCTACCTTCATAGATGTGTTATACAATGAAATGAATGAAGTGAAGAGGTCCAGGTAACGGGTAGTGAAGACCAGTGCAAACAGAAGCTGGCTTTTCCCAGAAATACCTAAAGTGATAAAGGAAAGAATTAATTATTCAGAAAGTGATGAGGTGCTTTGAAAGACTTGATGCCCAGGATGAGAAAGGATATATCCTTTATTTTTAAGCCAGTTGATCACAAAATTAGGACAAAACCCAAGCTCCCAAGCTGTACAAAGAGAATTCTAAGCCCATATAGCTCAGTAGTGTGAACATAAGTTACCTTGTACTGGAAGAGGTGTTGGCACTACACAAGGTTTAGAAGTTACTCACAGCAGGTAGTGTCACCTCCAAAAACATCACCTGCAAGCTATCTGTTCTGTACTATCACTGGGCAAGGCTGCATTAGCTCTCAGTTCTCAGGGTGCTGCCACATGCCTCAGTACAAGCTTTAGATGCTGAATAGCTGGAAAGGGACAAGGGCAAGAGACAGAACAGACCCAGTGCCAAGCAGAAGGTATGCTGGCACCAATAATGGGCTTTTAGAGGAATACAGAGATTTTAAAATATAAGGCAATTCACTTCACAGACTCAATTGGCCACATGGTGAGAAAAACATCAAACAATCAAACTTGCATGTTATTATGTACCAAACCAAAATTTTTACAAGAGAGAGAAGTGAGATAAAATGTCAGACATCTACACTGCATCTTCAAAGCAACTTTCAATTCTAGGTCAAAGCCCCAATGTCAAAATGTTTGTTTGTACTTAACTTCAGGCACTACAGCACAGTTAGAAGCATAAAAGCTTTGCACAATCAGTCACTAAAAGCTTCCGAAAACCGAGGTGAAGCATCGCTCCACAATACTGATGTGGTGGTGTGTCACAGCAGGGGGACAAAACAACCTACTCTGTGCCTCTGTCTTGTTATTCCAATTATTCTTGTTTTCAGTCATCCAGGGTGAAAATAATTGAATCTGTTCAGCTAAGCATGCAAGTCTTGTTCAAAAAACAAGAGGGAAAAATACTCTGTAGGAGAGGGTTATGATGCAAGGCTGAAAATCCTTGTCCCTTTATAAAGAGATATTTCTAGAAATGCTTTTATTAACAGTGCCATAAAGCAATTAAGAGAAGGCAATCTGCTATGGCTATTGAAGTCCTTTTTCACTCCAGCTTAAGGAACATGGAATAAGCTGCTCCAGTTGAAGGAATTTAACATATAAAGTACAAGAATGGCTGAAACAGTAACAATTAGAAAGGGGGGTGTTTGCAACTTTCATATGTGAAATGTCTGCAAGGTGGCCTGATGTACCACCTACAGAACAGCCCAAGTGCAGTACAAGGAACATAAACCACTTCAAAACCTGCAGGCTCTAAAGCTGCAAAAATTACAAACAAAACACACACTTACTCCCCCCAAAAAACCAAAAAAAAACCCCACCCAAAACCAACAAAACACGAAAAACACAAACAACTTCCTAAGGTTTAGGAAAAAAATACATTTGACATTTTTTGAACCACAACTGCATTGCACAGACAGCTGAAGCAGCACTCTGGGCTCATCCCAGGTGTGCTTGCTGGCATCACAACTTGCCAATAAAACCTCCCAGCAAGCAAAGCTGTCCTAAGGTCAGAACCCACAGGACAAAGAAATCCACCTGGACAGATTACAGAACAGCATCACACTACAGAAGATAATTAAGCTAAATTTTTTAGCATGCTATTTTCTTTTAGCAAGTAACTGGGAACAGCAAAAAGAAAAAGAAAAAAGCATATAAGACACATTAATTATTAAAACAGCTATAAATCTGGACCTGGATATACTGTCACAAATACAGGTATCAATACTTGACAAATTCTTCTAAGCCTCACCTCTTCAACCCCAAAACTGTAATTTTTATTAAGGCTTTCAATACTCTTACTGATTTTTGAATCTTTATAATAGTCATAAAATCCTGAAATCCACCCTAGACCCAAGATTAAACTAATTTTCAAGTTAAGTAGGCTAGACAAGACCAGGCAAGGTTTAACTTGAAAACCAAAGGCCCATTAGAGGACAGGCAAACTGGGAGAAACATCTAAACCACAAACAAAAACTGGGGAGGGGATGGGGACAGGTAAACCCACTGTTGTAGGACTTGGATGCATTTCAGAACTCGAGGAAATGTATCAAGATGTCACAGCACTGCCCCTGGCTCACTGCTGGCAGCTGCAATACTGAGGCTACAATGATATTATTCTCATCCTTCTGCCTTTCCTTTTATCCCTCAAACATTACTTGGTTCTTGAGCTGAATAAAAATGGTTTTATTTCTTCTTCCAAAGCTCTGGGCTCCAATTTGGAAGAGCCAAACATCTCAGTTTTGTTTCATTCTCACACGTGGAAAAACTCCTTCAACTTCTGTGCTCCAGCTTGGCTGAGAGCCACAGCATGAAACTTTAATTCGGGTGATTTTCACAGCCAGGCAGGAGGGCAGAGCTGAAACTGTAGTACTTTCTTATCAACTTCATTTTGCTGTGGTCATCAGGTAAGGAAGAACAGGCAGGAGCAGAGGCACTAAGCTGTGGAGTGTGTTCAGCACTTACCAACTATGGCACATCACAGCCATAAAATCTACAAACAAAAGCTCTTCCAAAGAGGGTCAGTCCATACTTTGCCATGGAAACTTCACAGACTTTTAAAATAAAGTAGTTTAGTTCTGCACCAAGTCCACATTAGCCACAGAACCACAACTTCTTTGGTTCTGCTAAGAATGCACTAGTATAAAGACTCCTGTGCTCCCAATTTAAAAATCCAGCCTAATTTTAAAGACAAATTTTCCAACTGAGGAAGAGAACACTTTCCTTCAAAGAGAGGAAAAAAATTCCAAAGCTACCCAAAGCAGCAGTTTTTGAGAAAATACAGACAAATTATCAGCAGCCTATGGGCAAAGTACTGTCAGAAATCTTCATCTTAGCATACTACCTGGTCCACAGTAGACACATAAAATTGAGATACAGCTACATTACCTAGCAAAAGTACTACACATTTACTATCCACACTACTTTTTTAGAGTATACAGCATATAATTTGACAGCACTGCAACTGCAGGTCACCTTTAACACTTGATAAATGACACAGAGAAATGCGAATCAATTTTCAGGCAGTAATTTGCACCACAAACAATCTAATTTGACTTTAAATGGCTAAGAAAATACAGTTTGAACAGGACAATGTTTGAAAACACAGGATTCCTCAAGTCTCATGAATTTCCTAATTAATGACATGATGTCAATAATGGAGTTACCTACTACATTCTCCACAGCTCTTCCTAATGATTTTTGAGCTGTTATTTTGAGTGGCAAACATTTTTCCAAATTCTAAATTTGGAAACTCAAATAACCAGAAATGCAAAAAAAGGTTTCCCTGCCAGCTCCAAAATTCTGAAGTCAGGTTTTGATTTGCTTGCCCCCTGTTCTCTTTTCAACCTATTGACTAAATTAGAAAAGAAAAAAAAAAGTTTCTTGAACATGGAAAACACAGACTGCTTCAAAGTGCAGATGAGCCCAGCCTTACCCATCTCCCTCAATTAGAGGAGTCACTTCTTAAGAAAGAAAATGGGGACTATGAGTCCTGAAAAACCAGCAGGTTGCAGCAGAGGTGCAGAGGCTCTCCCTCATTTGCAGCTGCTTTTACAGGCCCCCCAGTTCTCCTGGAACAGAGGCCTCAGACACACAGAAGAACCAGAAGAGAGGAGTCTGCACCATGTGGTTTGCCAGCTCTTCATGGATCACAGCCTGCAGTTTAGCCAGCAGTTAGAAGCCCTTATTTATTTTCAAAGCCTCTACTGCTTCAAAGGTGCACGGTTAAAGTAGCAGCTGGTTTGCCCACGTGTCCTTAGTCACCAATAAACATGAGGTGTAAGTTTATTTAATTTATAAATGGCTCCAATAATCATACAATGTAAAGGAATGGTAGGAAGCCCTCTAATAAGAGGCTCTTCATAGCTGCTCAACATTAACTGGTAACTACATAGGGGTTATTGTCATGTATGACTTTACAAACATATGCAAATGTATATTTACAAAAGTTCTATCAACAGAAACCTCAACTGACAACAATGAACCACTAGGAGGAACAGAATAGAGCCCCAAAAATAAAATTCTTTGCTCATGTTCTTTTGAGGTATTGATGTTCTTCTCATTCTAGAAAACTTGTTAGGCCTCAGACACCAATCTCACAGCAGCAACACAGATCTGGATTTACTCCTGAGGACTCAGCAGAACTGGAAGAAACCAAAGATGCAACCCCTGACAAACACATCCCTGCTTTTTTTTTTATCTCAGGAAAACGAATTAAGCAAATCTACTGAAAGAGCTCATGCTGTGTTTGTGCCCAGGGATGCTGATTAATTTGGGAAAGGAAGAGCTGAAGGCCCTATGTGATACAGCTCCATTTGCTTTTCTGTTTGGAGAAAGCTGTACCAATGATTGGTGTGAGGCTGCTTTCTTATGAATAAACCCCCAGCAGGAGAGATTCCCAACCACAACTGGCTTAAGGAAAGCAGCATCAGATCACTTTTTAAGCAGAAAAATAGAACCAGGTCACATTGTACTATACTGTGTAAATAACCATGCAGCCAAAGGTCACTTAAGAATCTCTTGGCTCAAACCCTATCTGAATTTCAGCCTTGCAACAGAATTTCTCATTTTCCCTCTTCAGACAGTAAATGAAATTCAGTTTTTTGGTCATTAATCCTGCTGCTGTAATGTCAGTGGCATTTCTCAAGCACCTGACAAAACTCTACACAGGAGCTGGAGGAGGCAAGGCCCTCTCCTGCAAGATGCAGGCAGGATTCCTGATGCACTGGAGCCTGAGCCAGGTAAGTTCATCAGGAAGGTGCTCCTGTGCTCCACGGCCACAGGAACAATAGTTCTGCACTACTGCTTCATGTGGGCCATGGAGTCATTTGCTTGACCTCTTTTGTAAAGTGAAGAACAGTTTTTACTTTAAGTCTGTTTAAAACCAAAGCTTTTAGTTTACTTCTAAAAATCCAAACTATTCACTTACTCCTTCTTTGTGCTATCAAGTGATTAGCCAATGACTTGACATGAAAACATACAGAACCTGTACTTCCTCCTACCTGTAGCGTAAATCTCTTTCATTTCCCCATTCTCAGTTATTTCAGGGTACAACTTTAAGTAATTCTTCATGCTTTTAACTGAAAACTTTACAGATACATCTGTTCTAGAGTGCTAACCCGGCATTTCAACAGTATCATCAACACATGGCAAAGTGATTTCAAGAGCAATCGCCTTGCCCTCACTAAGAAGAAGCTCACTGGAAAGAAGGCAAAGCCAAGCTCACAATCAAACTTCCGTGCACAACAAAAACGGTACTCCTGGGGTGGATGGTCCACATAACACACAGGGCACGGAAATGCCCATTTTGAATGGCAACAACTCCCAGTTTTCTGGAAGAGATCAGCTCCGCTGCAGTTATGCGAACTGCCTGCAATTCCCTCCAACCACCACACCGTACGGCCGAAGGGGGAAAGCGAAGCACGGCACGGGGAGCCGGAGCACGCCCGTTCCGAACGGGGGGGAAGCGGCCGCGGGGGGCGGCGGAGCGGGGCTCGCCCGGCCGGGACCCGGCACAGCTCCCGCTGCCACGTCACACAGGCCCGCGGCTCCCGCCGGGAATCTCCCTCCCTCCTCTCCCTCCCTCGGCCCGGCCGACACAGACCCGGCACCAGCCCCAGGAGCGGCACCAGCCACAGCTCAATTCCCGCACAAAAGCCAAAGAGAGGGGGAGCGTGAGGCCGCCGCGGAGAAGGGGAGAGCGGGGAAACTTCAGAGGCTGCGAGCCGCGGGTCAGCGCAGGCCGGCGCTGCACCAAAGCCGGGAACGCCGCGTACCCCGGCGGCCCAGAGGCCGGGCGCGGCCAGGGCGGGCGAGGGAAGGGATGGAGGCACGGAGGGATGAAGGGAGGGAGGCTGCCCGCCCCGCGGGGGACGAATTCCTCCCCCCCTCCTCCAAACCGGCCTCCCCATTCATTCGCCGGCCGCCGGGCAGTTACATAAGGAAGGAGCGACCCTGCCAGGGACAGCCGGAGCGGCGGTGCACAGGGATTAAAGTACAAATAATGGCAACCACAACACCTCTCAGGGAATGGCAGCTCCCGCCGGCGCACTCCCACCCCAGAGCGGGGATGCGCCTCCTCCTTCCTCCTCTCCCGGCTGCTCACCCGCTTCGCCACCGCTGGATTTGGAGGGGCCGAGTCGCGGGGAGGTCAGGAGGAGGGCAGAGCCCCCTCCCCGCGCAGACGGGAGCGACCGTCCCTTTTCCCCTGCCCGGGCCGAGTTCTGCCCGCCCGGCCCGGGGGCCCTCGGGGGCGCCCCAGGGGGGTCAATCCCCTCCCCGCCTTTCCCCGCTTTACCAGGGCCGCCTCCCGGGCCAGCGAGACAGGCGGGACCCCCCCACGCCCCGGCTCGCTGGGCTCTCCCCGGGGCGCGGTCCTGCGGGGGCGATCGCAGCACCCCGCGGCC
>VZRX01009019.1:70109-126264 GCA_013398075.1 Notiomystis cincta | reverse complement strand
ATATGTAATAGCGACTATAATATATATATTATATGATATGTATATTTTATTATGTTTTGTAGGCCAGCAGTGTGAAAATCTACATCAGCTGCTAGAGAGGGTCCAGCGGAGTCCATAAAGGTGATGAGGGGTCTGGAGGGTCTCTCTTAGGAGAGACTGCGGGGACTGGGCCTGGTTAGTCTGGAGAAGAGAGGGCTGAGCGGGGATCTCGTCAGTACGTACAAATATCTCAAAGGTGGGTGCCAAGAGGGTCACAGAATCGTGGAGTCACAGAATGGTTTGGGTGGGAAGGGACCTCAGGGATCATCTCGTTGAGCTCCCTGCCGTGAGCAGGGACGCCAGTCACGACTGGGTACTCAGGGCCCCATCCAGCCTGGCCTGGAACACTTGCAGGGATGGAGCAGCCACAGCTTCTCTGGCAGCCGGTGCCAGGGTGGTGCCAGACTTTTCCGTGGTGCTCAGTGACAGGACAAGGAGCAATGGCCATAAACTAAAACACAAGAAGTTCCACCTCAACATGAGGAACGGCTTTTTTATACTGAGGGTAACAGAACACTGGGACAGGCTCTTCAGGACAGTCATGGATTCTCCCTTCCTGGAGACATTCCAAACCCCCTGGAGACATTCCTGTGTCACCGCTCCAGGTGACCCTGCCTTGGCAGGAGGGTTGGACTGGGTGATCTCCAGATGTCCCTTCCAACACTAACAATTCTGTGATTCTGTGTAAACTTCCAAGAAAAAGAAAAAAATAGAGCAATTATTTCTTCAACAATCATGCCTTGAGAGTCAGCATGCTGCCTCTTCAGTCCTAAACCCGTAAAACAGGAATGACCAGCATAGTTCAGTGGGCAGTTCAAAAAAGGTGTCTCCTCTTAATAACTCCAATGTTCTCTGTAAAAAAACCCAACAATCCAAACAATAGCAAAGAAAAATAGGAGTAGATGTCCAGGAATAGGATTTCCAATGGTTGTAGAAAATGAGTAACAGCTTAACAGTGGTGCTTTTCTGGGTAGCTCATTTCTGTAAAATCTCATGGTCTACATTGTTTCACACCCTGAGGAAATAGCCTAAGGACTTTACTGTTACAGAATGATATACTGAAAAGTTCCCACAGCAGAAGGTTATGGATTGTTTGACATTTATAAAAGGGATCCTAACTACAGTCTTTAATTTTCCTGTTTAAAATGTGGCACAAACACTGAAATCTTTAAAGAGTTTACATAATACTGAAGAGAAGAACTGATTAGTACATGCTATTGAGTTTATCTTTTTTAGTAAGTACCCACAGTGTCACAAACACAAATTTACTTATTTTCAGAGATTAGGAATCAAATCTTATCCTCTTACAACACTGTGGTTACAAGTACAGCAGTACAATTCCTTGACAAGCTCCATAATATCTCTTACCATTTCCTAAGAGAAGAGGTTGTATGTTGCATTTGAGAAGTTTTACAGATCTGAACTCTAACAGAGTAATTATTTTAAACAGATACTAAATAATTTTTGGCATCAAATAACGTTTGATGTATCCACCAGTGAGTTGCCTACTTGAGGATACATGTTAAAAACCCAAATAGAGTATTTGGAGATTTTGTACTGAAGATGACAGCACTTGGCAGAACTCCCCAGATCTGTGGTACCAACTGCAAGAGGAGGGGAGAAAGTGCAAATTCATAAATACAACAGCAGCAGCTGCAGTGCTGAGGCACTTCCATCACTGCACACACATGAGGTCTGCAAACACAGACGTGTCTCAGAGCACTGGCTGGACCAGCCTGTTTGACACAGGCTTGATTGAAATGTGTACATTTTATATGTCAGATCTCAACACTTCTGAAAGGATGAATACTGAAATGAAAGTAGCTAATAAAAACACTGACAGATGCATATCTGGAATCTATTTTAATAGGTACATTAAAGGCAGAGAGCTGCCATCCATTCTCTCAACCCTCTTCTCAGTTTATGCAGTATATATTCAGAACTTGTTTGTGATCTAAGTTTTCTGACATCTGATTAAATGTTGAAACATGTCAGGCCCCAATTAAAGATGACCTAGGGCAGTTTCAGCTTGTGCATCAAACCAATGAGATTTCAACTACAGCAGTTGCTATTTGATAAATCAGTACAGTTCACTTCCATAGATAATGGTAAAAAATTATTGAGGAAAGCAGTACCAGAAGATATTACCCTGCTGTATTTGTGACAGATTAGCATTTTCCACTGTGTTCATATTTCTCCTACAGGAATTTACTTTTGTCTTCTTTTCTCCTTGTCCCTCAAAGAGAAGATTACAGCTATTAAGTGAGATGCTGTTAAGTATTTGTAAGGCTAATTATACCAGCTAAAACATTAGAAGATAAATGTTATGCTGTTGCCAGTAAAGCAAGAAATCCATCAATCACAATTCCTGCATTTAGTACTTCGATGTTCAGGCACTTGGACTGTGAGCTCTGAACATGCCTGTGTCCCTGCATCAGCAGGGCAAGAAAATCCTCTCGTTAATCTGGATTGGGGGAGCAGACTGATGCTGAACAGAAAGGGGCAGGAACACACAGATGGACATGGGTTGCTTTCTACTCATTGCAGAAAAAAATGTAATCTACGTTGTGGCTATTTTTGCGTACAAATAAAGAACCAGATGTGAATTGTGATAAAAATATCCTATGTTGCAAAACTCCTACGTGTCCTGATGCCAGGCAAGGTCTGGTGGGGTGTTTGAGGTAGTCTCTTATCTTCTCTGTTTAAGGACTCAGTAGATAGATATGGAAAGATAGTCTGATAATGGATCACAGTCTTAACTAAAATATGGAATTATGGATACCTGGATAGCACACAGGTTCTGACAAGTTTGTTATTTATATGCACTTTCAACAGCAATACACAAAATATTCTTTCTGAGAAGCAATTCCAAATGTTCTGGGGTACCAATTAAAGAAATGTAATTTACAGTGGAGTTTTTGTTCATTCTTTGCAGACCTGTCTTTTCTATCCAGTTTCCCTCCTGCCTTACTGGAAAAGGAAGCCAGATCCCTCCCCTCCCACAGCACTGGAGTAAACAGTCCCCAAGGCTGTCCCTCATCATATGGCATGGATGAGAATATTTTACTAATCAGGACTATAAGGTTCTTAGCTCTCCTTATCCCATGCCTACAGATCTTGCTTAAAAAAACCAACAGCAAACCCAAAACAAACACACCAAAACACCCCACAAATTATCAAAAACTTTTAAACATTTTCACTGAAATAAAGAGACCCCATTGCTTAAAGTTGTGTACCAGCCTGGGATATCAACCTTTTTTGAGAAAAGAAGAAAACAAGAGGAAGAGATTATTTGAAATTTGATGTTTAGTTGTAAGGAGGGCAGTATATGACAGGGGAACGAGGTACTGCAGTTTAATGGCTGTTCCTCGACTGCCATGGGGAAGTTGGCAGTGTCCCACTGGGAAGCACTGTGTGGTATCCATAACCACAGCACAGCTGAGCCAAAATACCAGCGGTGCACTATGGCCAGTTACCTGCTCAGGTGACACCTTCCAGGTGACTCTGACTCCCTGCTTCTTTTTGAGTGCCATTTGGGTGAGTCAGGCCTCTCCTTTAGCCCCAGGTGTGTTTGGCTGGCACACCTTGAGCAATGTCTCACATGTGCTCCAAGGGGGGCAGCCAGTGGGGCTCTGGCAAGGTCCCAGCCTAACATGGTGGGGCTGCAATTGGTCTTACTGGGAAGTGAATGAGGGGGTGATGATTCCCAGCCACAGCAGTGAGGTGATAAGCTAAATCTGCCATCATGCAGCACATTAGTGCCTCTGGAATATTTGAGCAGATTATATTGAGGCATAAAGGGCTTCTTAAAATTAAGGAGGAATGCCTTTGTTTGTTTTTTTTAACAGTATCTTTAGAGCCTCACACTGAGGAGCTGGTTAGCTCTGATGTGACAGATTGAGATCACTGGGAGCCAAACATTCCATGCACTGTACAAAACCTGACAACAGCCATAATGCCAGCTTTATACCAGGGACACTTTTCAGACACTGTGGATGGGTAGCTGTTTTCTTCCTTTTGGGGATTTAGAGATACCACAGATGTGGCATTTACCTCAGTACTGGGTCACAGGGATATTTTCTCTCCAGCTGATGCAGAACTTTTCTCTTTTCTAAACACCTAGAGGTATCAGGCACTGAAATAATAAGCCAACTAAAGTATTTCTTTCCATCTGTTACTCCTGAAGGATCTTACATCCAATCACAGGAATGAAATGAAATGCCTCCTCTCACATACTGCTGGACAAGGTCACCTGTCCCAGGGCTCAGAGCACTCAGAGGAGCCAGGCCTACACCAGAGCTGTGACTGTCAGCAGTTGGATGGTTGGATGTACATCCAACAACCCAGCAACCATCAGAGGAGTCACCAGTGGAGAGGAGAGCTGCAGTTCTCACAATAAGCAGATAAAATTGCTATCATGATATATATTCAACAGCAGATTTATGCACAAACTTGATTTCTTTTTTTCTTTCTCAAAGATCTAAAAGTACTAAAAAGAATGTAGGAGAAATTAAGCTTGGTTTAAACAAATGTTACGCACATCTACAAACAGCATCATTTCTTTAAGAATCAAATCTTTATACCACATCTCTCTGTAATATATTCTTCCCCAAAGTCCTGATCATGCAGAAAGAGAGGGACTGAGAGATGTTTTTCCCATGAATTCATTCCAGTGAAAGTGATCACGTGCATATTGTATGCAATGCACATCTGCAGAGGGGACAGATGCCTGCACTGAGGGGTTCTGTGGTTTGTTTCACGGAAGTGAAGTGTCCAAGTTTCAGTTTCCTCTCAGCAGTGGCAGTGTGAATGGGTGGCAGATCACACACACAGATTACATACCGTGCATACTTGTGCACTCCCTGCCTTTCTCCCCTTTCCATCTATTCTTCCCACAGAAATTCAGTTTCAACAGTTTTGATGGAGGTGTCTCATGAATCCCAGATTTTGTAGAATGGGCTTTCCCATCAGTGACCCTTACAGGAGGTACACTGGCAGGGGTAAAATTGCTTTTCTACAATACTTGCCATCCAAGATGCTCACTCCATCTCATGAACCAAACAGGATTTGCAATCTCACCGTGAAATAAGTACAACATTAAGTCAGTGCTCCACATTTACCCCTCCTACACTGCTCTTGGAAGAAATAGATAAGTCCTTGACCAAACGTAAATGCAATGCCAAAGTTCTTAATGTAATTATTAATTTAATAAAATATATAAATAAGCAGTGCAGCCATTTAAAAGCACTTGTGCTTGAAAGAAATTACAGCACAGATGGCACAAAACAAAGAGCTCACTCTTACTCCAATTAAAAGCTAAACTCTGACTCACATAATTGCAAACAGAATCACTCCCAGGTATATTGACAGAAGAAGATCACTTTCAGCTCATATAGATTTTTGAAGGGCTTGGTAGAGCTAAGTCACGTATCTGACCTAAGCAGCTGAACTGGAAATGCTGACTGTCTTCTTGACATGAAAACACTCTCCTGCATCTTCAGAAGTGCACACAGAATTCAACTCAGGCAATTTCTAGAAATCAAACAACCTTTTAGTAGTTTCACATCTGAGTGAGGCAGAACTTTTTAATGTGAAAACACAGATAAAAGTTTATAATGCATTTGATCCACTGAAGTATGCTTTGGTTTTAGTGGACATTTTCATGTATTTGCTGGGATTAATAAAACAAACTTCCTTCTATTTAAATATATGCCTCAATCTCCTGTTCACATGCAGAAAAGGAAACACAGCTGGAGAAGCCGGAACCTTACTGTGAGGATTAGAGAAAAAAATGCCAGGTAGTTTGCAGCAATCATAATTCTTTGCTTATAAAATGCAGAACTAAAGCATGTAGTATTGTCTATAACATCATGTCACACTTGCCAGGGTTAGTTATAGGCAAAGACAGTTCCCAGAGCAGGAGATTGCTGAAGGGGGAAGAGGGAAAGGAGGGGGTGAGAAACGGCTCTCACTGCCTCCTTGCCAATAACAAAGCCTTGAGAATCAAGTTAGCCCCTGCTGCTGCAGGAATTACAGAGTATTTGGGACTGTGGTGGGAGCTCTTTCTCCCAGCTGCAGCAAGAGCTCACATTCGTCTTGCCCCAGCAGCAGCCAGGCTCTTCCCTCCCTCCCACTCCTCTTGCTTCCCCACCTGAGAAAAAATTCAGTTCTACTTTCAGGGCTGAGAAGCCAGATCTAATGTTTGTCATAAAGAATACAAATTACAGTTTCAAGGGCATTCACTACAGTACAGCCCTGAACGAAAAAGCTGAACTTTTCAGTCCATGCATTGCCTTTCTTAGTCTAGAAAAAATCAGGCTTTTGAAATGGCAGAATGGAAAATTGTGCCATGTGTTCATGGTCTAAAATCATATTGAATGACACCAAAATGCATTTTCACATGCAGAGGATTTTTAAGATCTCCTTTTTTCCCCATTGTTTAAAATACTGAGGTGTGTGGCATGAGAAGCTAATATTAGACACGTAAGTCACATGCTGATAAAACACAGGAAAATATCTATGGTTGTAATTATGAGAAATTCCTTATTCTAGGTCTTGTGGGAAATCCTGGATTGACAGCCCTAGTAGTGTGTAGGCCCAGTTTCCTCCTAGTATTCCCAGGTGTACACTTCAACCCTACCTGAAGTGAAAGGGCTGTATCTTGATGAACATGAGCAGGTTTCCATGGTGCATTTTGTCACATGAAATACTCATAGTATTGCCAATGCCCTCAGTGTCAACAGTTCTGTACTGAATACAAACAGCCATGGGGAAACTACATTTTGTAGAGGTGCTTAAATTCTAAGAGCCTGTTAGCACTTCTTGTCTGAGCAGGATTTAAACCAGCAGGCCTGAGATGAAGCTATTTCATTGCAACAGCAGTGACTTTTAGTGCAGTTTCTACTACACCACATGGAAAACCCACCCCTCTCCAGGGAATGTACACTTAAGAAGAAGAAAACCCAACAAAAGGACACAACAGTGTGACCAAATTAGCCCATTTAAAAAGCACTGGGTATCAGACATCAGCCTCCAAATAACAGTCCCCTGCTACCTGTCCCTCCTGTAATTCAAGTTCCTCCCTCACACACGATCCTATATTTCAGTGATTTTCTCATGAGACAGATAAGCCATTTCCAGTTTTTAAACTCAAAGTTTTGCAGGGATACTGTGTTACTTGTTAATGGTAAAACTATGGAAAGGAGATAGCTCTCATCATGATGGCAGATGAGGGTCTTGCTTGTAAGAATTTACCCACTCTGCACTCAGAGATCTCAGAGCCTCTTGATTCTACTGTTCATGCTGAGCTGACACTCTTTCATCTCTAGCATCTCTATTGTAAGCTCCAGGACACTGGAAATCAAAGCAAAGAAAAATATTAAGTCTTTTGACATGCCTTGCTTTGCAGTCTTAAAGACTAAGTAGAATACTTAAGCATTTAGTTTGCCTAATTGGAATCTAAACTTTAAGCCCACCAGTGCTCTTCTTAAATATCAGCCTGTCAAAATGTTAAAATCCAATGAAAGCTAATGGCAATAGTCTACTAAATAGAGTTTATAGAAGTGTTTGTGGAATAAAATCTTATAAATAGCCTGGAACAGGCAAAACACAGAGTAAAACCAAGAACATGTTCCAAGTAACAATGCAGTAATTGATTGGTGTTACATGGACATTTAAATATACCTTTGTTGTATTTGCCTTTACAATAAAGATAAGATAAAGTGTTTTCCCCTTGATTAGGTTCAGAGATAGTCTGAACAAGGTACAAGACACCTTTGTAATACAGAAAAATTATTCAAGAATCGTTATCTTTCTATTCACACAGGAAGAGGGTCCCTTAGTCCTTCTTCGCTGTTACAGATGATCTGTGTTTCTGTTATAAAGTTACCAAAACTGAAAATATAACTCACCTCCATCTTAACCCCCGAGGGTTCAGAAAGGCAGGTGCAGTGTAAACACAGCACACAGCCAGATGCCAAAGCTGCTCAAACAAGGAGCACCTGGAAAGCAGAAGGTTTTATGTCTTAGTGTCACATTACAGTTCAGGTCTAGAAGTCTTATCTACACCACCCCAAAGAGGTGCAGCAAATTCTAACAGCTGAATCCTAATCACATTCAGCTCTCAAAAGATGTCACTTCCAGTTTAACATACACAGCTCCAAAGAGAAGCATTTCACAGGGAGATGGGAACAATGGACCAGAAGCTCAAGAACTCAGGTGATCTTCACATAGAAAACTCCTCCCTTTGGCAGATCTCCAGAAGGAGCAGGTCACACGTGAGAGGGAGCTGGGCTAAGAGCACTTCCCAGGTGCTTCTGGGAAGGTCTGCTCTAATTCCAGCAAGGGTATCATAGCAACTTAGTTCCCCTTACTCCTATTTCAGCACTTCAAGCTTCCCTCTGTCTCCTTCAGCAGTTTATGTCTCCCTGGTGCCACTGGAAGCAACAATATTTGCTGTCTGATAGGGATAAGTTCTCAACATTATCTTGACTATGTGCAAAGTCTCTCACTGTAACACATCCATTGACATTGCCACTGTGGCTTGCCCAGTATAAACTGCAATATGAAGAAGTAAAAGGTTAAACCACTGAAGTATAGACACTAATAGGCTTTAATTCCAAAGAGGATGGGAATGGCAGTAAAAACCATTCAATGGTCCTACAGTCTGTATAAACATACTAATCCACCCCAGTCCTACCTCCTTTCCCAATTGCAGCTCTGCAAACAACATTCTGCTGCACATAAAGGTTGTGACTTGAAGATCCAGAGATGGAGAGCCCTGCCTCAAATTTAGACAAAGAATATGGGAAAGAAAGAGAGGGGAAAGCTCACTATTTCAGACTACTTTTTACACAAGCTGGTGTTTAGTACAGTGTACTAGACAGCTGCTAATGCCATCTGACAGTGTTCCTCCATTACCTCTTGCTGAGGGTAAATCCAACATCCTCCTGGCTGTTTGTCTTGCTCAGGCTTGTGATTTGAGGCACAACTGTAAAAGTTGATTAGTAAATTCACTGTAACCCACCCTCAGAATAGAAGCCTGATCCTGGTGTGTGCTGTGAGACCTCACACCCCACTGGTGTGAGGAGGACAGGAGGACTCCACTCACCGCTCAGAGCCGGGGTTTGCCCCTCCTGGGGAGATCCTGCAGTGCTCTGTGTCCCTGGGCTGCTGCCCCTGGCTCCATCCAGTGCCAGCCCCAGGCTCTGGAGCTGTGATGAATCCAGGTGCTGCCGCTGCGATCCCGTAACCGCGGCGGCGTTCTCAGGGCCCAGGTTTGCTATTTGCTCTGGGGACAATGCCTGGGAGGAACAAAAGACAGAAAAATTGGGTTAGGCTGTCAATTATAGAAGGCAGGTAAGGAATCAGAATTCAGCACTGCCTTGCATTTGGAATGAGGGACAGGAGCCTTCAACATTTTGTTGCTATAAAAGAGCTCAGTCGAGCTTAGAAGAATCCTCTGTATTCATTTACTTCCCTGACCACTCATCTATCTGTCACCTTTCTCTTTGATGCTGGGAGCTGACAACTTGAGAAGCTTTCTATGCCAGCACTGTATTGGACACTTCTTCAATATATTGTTGGAGTTTAATTTTCCAGCCATTTCTTTTCTGATTTGTTCAAAGACTGATGGTGTTGTGCAACCTCTTGTGTTTTCATTTATTTCCTCTTACATCTGCTCCCAAGCAACCTCATTTGAACTTACATTTGACCTTTGATTATAATTAGCAGGAGAGCAATGAGATGAAAAGACCCCATGCTTTAATCTTATTATTCAATTTTCTCATTTAGATTGAAAATCTTCCCAGTTTGTTCATATTAAATTTAAAAATTAAACATGGCAATCATAATCTTACAGTAATTATCTTATATCACATAGCAATTAATCAGTTTGTAAAGCCTGCATTATGGGGCAGGCTGGATTGCTTTAGTTCTAGTTAACATTCTGCAGTCACAAGCATTTTAACCCTCCTACACAACAAGCTTTTTTTCCTTGCAACAATTCTACATCCAGGTTCTACTTTGGAAAGACAAAATTCCCTTTGCAAGTAGGTCAAATGATGGAGCAAACCCTTGCCCATTTTTCATTGTCTGCCAAATGGTGTGCTGGTTTAAACTGAGCAAACTCATGGAAATTACTACAGATCCAGACATTTTGAATTGAGCACCTTCTTAACTCACTTGAAGTCCATAGTACAATGTAATTTTTCATAAATCAAAATCTGAATAATTTATACAGCTGCAAAATGAGGCCATAAAAAAACCTGTGTAAAACCAAAATCTGCTTTGAATCTTTCAAATACAGAAAACTCTTCCAAAGAGGTACCCTGCTTTTTGTTAAGCACTTTTTGTAGCATTGTTACTACTCTTACTAACAAAAATGTTGTTTGACAGAAATTCTACGAGATGATATAGCGCTGTTTTGCAAAGAAATAGTTTCAGTAAGGACATTTTAGGCTTATCTGAACTGTCAGTGGTACTGTGCACAAACAGTTAGTGCTCAAGGAGTTTTTCTCTTTTATGGGAGCTGACACAGTTAACTCTCTGTTTAGCTCATCTGTCCATAAGTACATTGCTTGCCTGGGCATCTGAAAGAGACCAGCCCAGGCAGAGTATTAATCTTGTCACTAAGTCAAAGAAAGTCAGGGGCAATGATCTCAGGATCCCTGTTCTAATTTCTGGTCCACATTCAGTACTGCTGTAATTAGATGTAATTCCTTTCTGATCTGTTTCTGCCTGTACAATCTGTTTTTCAGAGCTAACTCAAGAGAATGGTGCCAGATTTTAGGTTAATATAACAGCTCTTACACAGTCAGCAGAGAAATCTGTAGCTATTACAGCATCATTGCAAATGTTAATAAACAGAGAAAGAAAACTCAGATCTGAATAAAATGTTGGAAGAAAGAGAGTCCATTCCTTGCTTTGTGATACTTGCCTTTCTTTGGGATACATCCTGAAGGATGAATAAAGCTTGTCTAGCATATTTAATGGGCATCACAAATACAGATGATACAGCTGAAACTTAATGTTGCACATTCTTGATGGTCTCTCACTTAACAGACCATAGAAAGTTTTTTGCCAAAATCCATAAATCAGCCCTGCAGTTCATTTATACTAGAGTAAAACCAATAGAAATTTAGTAACTTCTTCAGTAATCGAGCTCTTACTTGGAAGACTTCAGGAGGTATATGTCTTACTGCTGATGGCTGGAAATATGGCATCAGGCTTTTACCAAAAGCTTTTAATTCATCCTCATTCAAACCACCTAAAAAACCCACATAATAGAAACAAAACTCTGTTAATGTTCTTTTTATTATATTTATTTTTAAGATAATATAAACTATAAGCATTCATTAAAAATAGATAATAAATGGTTATTCCAGGGCATTATATATAGAGAGATTGGTTCTTTTTATGTTTTATTTCTTTCATTATATTCCAGCAGTACAAATCATCTGACCTTAGCCATTGACATGGAATGTACTCTGAGTTATTTTATCTTGGAAAAGATAATTATAAAAACCTATAAAATCATAAGCAGTGTTATTAGGGAATGCTTGTTCACAGTCTCTTCTGATCCGTGGTTAGGGAGCATAATCATGCAATGGGAGTGACTTCTTCACCTCTTAGGTAATTATGGTGGGGAATCATTGCCACAGGCATCAGGGATGCTAAAAATTACGAGACTTCAATGTGCAGTTAAACCATAACAGGGAAACAAATCCAGGAACAAAACTGGGAGTGACCTCTGGCTCAGGAGATCTCTGAGACCACAGGAGAAATACCACTCCAGGCTAATGCTGCCCTTGTGCTCTTCCCTGGGCAGCCCATTCTTTCCAGGCAGGATGCTTGGGCAGCCAGAACCCAGCTTCTCCCAGTACAGCCCAGTTCACAAGGAGTGACTAACAGAGAAATGCCATTGACATGGAATGTACTCTGAGTCTGGAATCCTGCTTGGTTCTGCCCTCCTTCATTCACCCTTTCCCACTTACAGGACTCAAGTAACTTCAGGCTGTGCTTCCCAAGGTCAGATTAAAAGAACCTTACAGAGAAGACCATGAAGTGCTTCTGAAATTGCTGGATGTCTGTCCCTGCAGGTGACTCCCCTCTGGAAGAAACATCTTTTGCCAGTCTGGAAGAATTCCCAGCCACATGAACCCATCTCTTAACAGCAATGCTTCCCAACCACCACCATCTGGAGCTGCAGTTTTGTTACCTGCTATAGTACCAATTTCCTGTAAAATGGAGCCAGTCCAGCTGGTAGCAGCACCAAACACAGATTCTGTCATCTCCTTGAAGTGCCTCAGAACAGGGGTGCTACAAAACAACAGGCCAATTCTTGCAACTGCAGCACTGCAAAAGGCAACAAGGTCATCATTACACGCTGCACTAAATAGGCCTGGGATATACTTAGCCTGCTGTGAGAAGACTGTAAAACCCATTTTCAATTTAAAATAAATGTACACAAATTGCATACAAACATTTAAGGTTTTCAGCAGAAACCTGGATTTCTTGATGCAATACTTAAATGGTGGGATATAAATGGCAGAGGAAAATTATTAAAAAACATGTTATAAACAACTACTGCATGCCTTCCAAAACAGTGACTGCTTTGCTAAAAGCATTTAAAATGTAAAAAGCTATCTTTTAGGCTCTGAAAATCTTGACAGACCAAAAATGGCACAATAAATTTTATCAATAGAGTTACTAATAAATATTTCATTAGGTATAAAATGCAGTACCTGAATTCAGCAGTCCTTATGGATGTGATTTCTGTGGAGTTCAAAGCACAGAGAACAGCTCCTAGTCCAACTAAATCAAAACTTTTTAGTGTGCTGATAGTCTGGCCAGAATCTTCTAGAAAACCTTGCAAAATAGCTCTTGCCTGCAAAAGCAGTCAGATAGTATGCATGAACAGAGTAAATATAACTGAAGGTTTTGTTACTAGATGCTTAAAATCTTACCAGAAGCTATGGAGCATAAATATATATCCTGAGCCTCCCCAGGGTATGGCCATGGCCTTCAGGAGGAGCACTGTTACCACCTATATGTGACACTAAATCAGGGCACTGTTACCCAACCACTTGATAAGTGCAAATGGTGTGAAAACTCTCTGTATTTCTGCCAGCTCACAAGGAAAGCCTTCACCAGAAGAAATGGTGCTGGATCACCTCACAGAAGTTAAATTGCTACAAGAAAACATAAAATGCCTAAGAGGATCAATATTTAATTTTTATTATTTTTAATACTCAGGATCTTGTCTTATTTAAGTGCCATGTATGAGTGGTGACCTGTGTTTAGGATTAATTTTCAGATATTAATGGGATATTGGTACCAAAGTGCCTTTGCAAGCCAAAGTAATTCTAAACTAACCCTTAAAAAACTTTGAGTCCATCTCAAGCCTGTCACCAAGGCATCCTCCAAAGCCAGTGAAAGAAACAAGCATCTTCCAAGATTTCCTAATCTATCCACAGTGCTAAGCCTCAAATAACTAGCTTAACTAGCTGCCTAAGTTTTAGACAACTGAAGTTCAGCAGGATGATTTTAACTAGCTACTCTTACTGACAAAGGAAACCTCAAAAGCAAATTGGTTTTGTACAAATCCTCCCAAGTGCCTCCTTCTTATAGTGCCCTTCAAGAACATGAATCTATTAAGCAGATTTGTGAGATTCTGCCAGAACTGCCACCATGGCAGCATCTGTGCAGCCACAGAGCCCTGATGGTATGGGCCACAAAGTCAGAAATATGCTGCCAATTGCATATATAAATATAATTTTTTAACTCTTGTTATGAAAGCCCCATTGACATAACTAGAAGTTATTCAAGGAAAGGAACATGAGAGGAATGTATTTGCTTATAAAGGGCTTCTAGGGCAATGGATACTCTGACTGGGGCACACTCCTACTCTGGGATTGTCCTTAGGAAGGAAGGACTAGTACTGCTGGCAGCAGTGTCTATTCCAGGGCCAGTGTGAGAGGAGCTGCTGACCTCTTTCCACTGCTTAGTGAGCAAGTGCTAAAGAGCACATTCATCCCCACCCCAAAGAGCAGTGGTTGATGTTGTCTTAGCCACCTGCCCAGGGAAGCCCCCAGCCAGGCAGACACCAGTGCTGACCTACCTGACCACTTTCCCTGGGCTCGCAGCTGCAGAAGAGCAGCAGGGAGTAGTGTGGATCTCTGGATCTGTTTCCTAGGCAATTCCAGGACTTGAGTCTCAAAGGGAGTGAATCCTGAGCCTTCCAGCAGGAGTACATTCAGTAACTCACTCACTCTGTCACTCACCTGGGCAGGAGTCCACTCTGTTTGCTGACTGAGAACTGAAACGGTGTCGATGGAGTGCAGGTCCAGCTCTCTGATTTCCTGTTCACTGAGTGCCAGAGCAATGCGGCCCAGGGAGACAATCTGGTGACTCCTCCAGTCTGGCAGCAGCCCCCAGACCTTTAGAGCAGAGTCATTAATATCTGTTAGATCTTTATGACTCTTCCCCTATATTCACCATTCTCAAACCCCTTGGTTTAAAAGTCCTAAAAGCTGAATGTTCCTCTGCACACAAAAGGCAGAGCTTAGGTATTGTGAAGGTTTTTGAGGTTCTACACCAATAATGGTCAGTTCACCTAAAATGCTGCAATTTTTACAGCTTGGACTTGTTGATGAGTCAGAACAAGAACTAATGGAAGTGTGGCTGTAGGAGCAAAACCACTAAGAACAATAAAAATGGGAATCTGTGCCTACATCCACACTGTTACACTGCCAAGAAAGCAGCACCTGAACTACCCAGGCTTCTATCCAGCTGCATTCGCTCCAGGGGACTGACTTTAAGTTGCTTTTGTGACCAATCCCCCTGGCTCAGTCACTGACAAGGAAAGACAAAGTAGAGAATCTAGTAATTCAGACAAAAAGCCAGTTCCTGAAGTTCCAATTTCTAGTTTGTGTTCATGCGATCTTAAATTAAAAAATAATTTAAATGTGTTTGTATAGATACAATTAAATTTTTAAAGCTTTGTAAAAAAACCCAAAGAAATATGCAGGGGCTCTTCTAAACCAGTACCAATGTATTTAAACTGACAACTTCCCCTGCTTTTAACTTTATCTCTGATAAAGTTACAGTGATTGAAAAGCTGTCACCGAGCGGCCCAAAGGAAATTTTGATATCAGGAGAAGTTCTGCCTGAAGAAAGAACAATAAAAGTCCATCAAGAGCTGAATTTTCAGAGGCCAGAACTGTCAATTACATTTAGTTGACAACGGTAGAAGAAGGTAGTCAGTGGTCAGTATCTTGTAGGATTTGGCCAATTGCCTTGACAGAAAAAGACACTGGGTTTTGGCTGGAGGAAGTGACTTGAACGAGACAGGCACGCATCACTTTAAAGCTCTCATGTACTTCAGCAACTCTGCTTTGTGTCAGTGAATACATGACCTGTTTCTAGTATAACACTGTGCTGCTAACTCCACTTAGAAAATTAAAACTGAAAGCCCAAGACTGGGCTACTGTTTGAGTCCGAAAAATATTTACTCCATTTTTGGGATAGCTACAATTTTTGGTCAAAAAGTTAGAAAGGACAAAGCTAGTGGGGACTTGATGGAGAGCATCTCTGCAGTTGCCTACTAAATAGTGTTTGCACCATCAGATAGATGTGAAGCTGTACAACCTCCAGAAAATATAAAAGTAGAGCTCAGGAATCTGGATTTCTGGAATTAAATACTCCTTATACAGAGCTGCAGGCTCTCTGCTGTTCATGCCAATGTGCATATCCAGCACAGAGCAGGGCTGCCAGGGTGCTTTTCCCAACTATGACCTGGGGTTAAGGATTTGTTTAAGAGATGCATTGCTGGATCTGTACCTCCCAACTGAGCTTCCACCAGATCTTTTATGTTGGTTTTACAACGTCATAAAGGGTCTAAGTCTGGGAAACTTCAGTCTTTTCCAAAGAAGTAGATAGTAAAAAGCATTAGCCCAATTTTAAAGCTTTTAATTCTCTAGCTTAAGAGATACATGAAACACATGCAGGCAAAAATGCCAAGTGTCTGTTTCCTGATCTAGGCCATAAACTACAGAATTTGAAGTACTTCATAAATAGTATTTTCTGACAGTGCTGGGTGAAATCTCAGGCAGAAAGATATAAATAACACAACAAATGAAACTGAAACACTCCTTTGTCCTCATTCACCTAGAGACTACAGATCCATACAGCTGTCACTGCTGCAGAGCTGGGAGACCTTTCCACTTACAAGTGAGCTAAGCTTCTTACTTTCATTAGGACACAATCTGATAACTAGACTTTTTGAATTAGTTTGGAACAATGAGTAGTACAGGCTTAATGAAACCTTTAATCAAAGATGTTAATAACATAACAGCATCTTATGCACATAATTTCAAAGAGCTTTGCCTGTCCTGTCTCTTTTCTCATGCTTCATGTTCAGTGTAACCCCATGTTGCATTTTGCAGATTAATATATGGGAAGTCTGTCTAGCAGAAATCTGTACAAACACTCACAGAACACACTGCCATTCAGTGCACTACAGATCTGTGAGTCTTTGATTGAATATAGTCAGAAATGTGAGTGTATTGACCTTGTTGGCAATTTCCCTATACCTGATACCACTCTATATGAACACCAATATGTTGCACCACTGTAAAGAATATTGGTTTCTCATGGGAGCACTGGTTTTATTTTCTTCCAGGATTACATTTTTTCCCTTTCCTACCTACCTGTGTCCATGCTGACAGAGGGAGGTAGAGTTAGGAAGAATACATTTGCTGCAGTTGTCCTCCTGCAATGGGGCAGCAGAGACACAACTGCACAGTCCCCATCTGCTTTCAGAAATCTGGGCAGTGCCACTTCTCTTCAAGCACCTGCTGTGCCACTGTTTCAAAAGCTGGGCTTCACTGCTAAAAGTTGCACAGTTGGCCTTATTTACCCAAATTCCATGGTCAGCTCCACTGCTGGCTGCAGCTGCTGGTTTAAGGGGGTGCTGCCCAGGCCCACATTGTCCCCTGCTCCCACTTTCCTGCAGAGGTCACAGCCCTCAGATATCCAAGCCTCTTGCACTCTGAACTTCCAGCCAACTGCAACTTGTAGATGCTTCCCAGCCTCATTCTGTCAGAATGATCTGATGGAACCTAAAGAGGACTTTTACATGTTGGATCATTTTGACAGAAGGGGATTACAGAGTAGCCATGCAGGGATGGAAGCAGAGAACAGACAACCTCCAGCAGATGCTGCTGACAGGAAGCTGAAGCCAGGCTGGGACCAGTAACCTCCTCACCTCTGAGTTTTCTGCAGCCAAAACAATTTGCCTTACTGCACCCTAAGGCTTTTCCTTGCTGAACCAAAAGTAAGTTTGGGAATTTGCCCATTCCCTGGCAGTGCAGGCAACCACGAAGCAGCAAGAGGAGGTCACCCCAGGGAGAAGTGCAATGGCAACCACAGGGATGGAGCGAGGTCTGTTCCTCTGCCAGCCCAACTGGCCCAGGCAGGGCTGCTCAGAGCCCAGAGCTGGTGCTGATGGCCCAGACCCAGCTAGAGTGCTGACCTGCCCCCAGCACAGTCCTCTGCCTGACTGTGCTCCTGGTAAAGACAAAAGGTAGGTGGGTTTTTTCCTCCCTAAAACTTCCCACTGACAGGTCTGTCCCTGCCTGCTGCCAGAAGGTGGAAGAAGGAGCTTTATTCCAGTAACAGTCCCTTTCAGTCTGTTTGGGTTTACCCCACAGTAAGCTATATTTAGCATCCATGTGGACAGTTTAACATGCCAAGCTTAATTCTCAGCAGGGCAATCAACAGCCCCTAGTACTGCTTGCTGATTTTTCATTTATGAAAGTGAGAAGCAAGCAGAAAAGCAATTCAAAAGTAAAAACACTTCACTTTTCCAGCTGCCAATAGCTCAGAACCACTTGCCTGTTGACTCTAAAGCAAGGGCAATAGTCTTCTATCATCACCTCACATTATTTTTCCAATAAACCATAGATATTCTTGTGGCAGTAGTGACATTGACATAGCACAGTTATTTTAGAAATGCATAGTTCAATAACACCAAATCAAATTACAGATTTAATTTTCCTGCACAGACAGGATAGTTACCTGCTTGGCTTTTTCCTTCAAGGCAGTCAGCTGGGAGCTGTTAAAACCTGAGACAGCCCCAAGAAGTTCCACATTTTTGTCAAAAGTCCCTGGGTCCATGCATTTCAGTTCTTGAACTGACCAAAAGACATTTGCTTCCCCTAATTTAATTATTTCATTTGAAGAAGGAGCTCTGGTTCTCAGACAATCTGAAAAAAGTCAAATAGCAAGAGTTTTCATCAAAGAGATGACAAGATAAATCAAAGCAATATTGATATTTCAGAGAACAGACTATAAAAATTAACTTAAGCTGATGTGATATTGATAAATTAATTATTTTGTAATTAAGTAATTTAAAAATATTTATATTGTTAATGTTCTGGGTATAAAACTAGAATTTGCCTAATTTGCAATACATTGGTTATAGTCTTTGTACTCCAAAGGCAGTGCATGCTGGACAAGAGCAGACATCCATTTCAGAACAGTAACAATGCAGGATGCCACAATAAAACTAAAATATGGATGTGTGCAATAAGAACAACCAGCATCTTGCAAGTTTCTTTCAAGTCTAATTCTCTAAAGTCATCAAAACCCAGGCAAGAGCTTGTTCTGAGGTAAAGCCACCATTTGCTGGGAGCCTTGATTCAATAGGAGTGAAATGCAAATGTTTGGGATGACCCTGTGGAAGTTCACCAAAAAGAGCTTCAGCTGAATAAACGTCACATTCAAACAGTGACTCCAACTCAACAGGAATGTAGCAGACATGAGAGGTCCTTGTAACTCTGAAATGCCCTGATAGAGATATATGTCTTGTAAGACTTGCCTGACATTTAAACAGGGTGAAGACAGAAGCTGGATGTGTCAGAGAAGCACAGTGCTTGTTCTTTATGTCAAGCCTGTTGTTAAAATGTCAGGATCTAGAGAGGGCTGTTCACTTACCACAGCACTGTTTGGACAGACAAACTGCCTTTAAAAGTCTTATTTACAGTCAGGTTCTGGCTATCAAACCAGACAGTTTCCATTGTGTGTTTTAACAAATCCTAGTCTTTGTTGGCATAATCTACCTCTAATGTTGATGGAAAGCAGAAATTAGAATCCTAATGTGGTTGTTTACTGCTCCCTCTCCTGTCACTAATTTAGGAAAACCTTATTAAATAATTATCTAAACCAAATAATCCCTACATGTCTTCGGATACGGTCATTACCAGTAAAAAGCATGGATTCCACAGATGCTGTGCCTCAGCTAAGCTCCCCCAGATAAATAAATTAAAGCGAGGATGTACAAAGTAGATTTGTACTTGGAAAGGAGGCAGAGGAGGGATTTATTTGCATCAAAGCAAGCTGCAGCAGTGGGTAGGACACTGAAAAGATTGAATCTGTTGAGCAAACGAAAATGCTGTTCGGCTTCCAGTGTACCAGCTGATGTTCTGTTCTCCCTTTACCTCCCTCTTGTGAAGCTGCATTGTTTCCCTTTCCCCTGCTGCAGAAGGTCAGCTTTTCTCATGTAAATACTGCCCATCCAGACACAGTCAGCTCCCTTCTCCAAGTCATGCCTAAGACTTTGTGTCCTTGAAAAAAACCATTGATTTTATTATTTTTAACACATCAGATACACTGATGTGATTACAGAGGGAAACACTAATTAGATTTTTCATCTGATGCCACTTTGCTCTTCCTTTTGCTACACATTTAGTTTGATGAAAAGCACATATATGCATTATAACATCTCAGTGCTTGTGGTGAGGAACCTGAATTCTTTCTCCAGCACTGCCACTGCTCTCTGGTAGCACCTCAGACACACAGGTCCCAAGTTTTGCTTTTCATGTTCCATCTTGCACCTTAAAACCTTTGTTTTTAATCTTGTTATAGACATAGATGCAAGAACTCTGTAACTGGTAATTGCTACTGTTATTAATCCTAGCTCGCAACTGATCTGTGAGAAATGCAAAATAGCATTGGTGGCATGAAAAGCATCAATGTTATTCTGGAGTAATTTTCATAACACGCAATTTTTTAGTGATTTACAAATCAGTAATTAAACTTCATTCCTTACTGAAACCACTGTGTGAGTTTTATGGAGTTGAGGAGATTATGCTTGGTAACAGAAGTTCAATACCATGTTTGGGCTGCAGAAGAATTTCCTAGAGTAGCACAAACAATAATTCCACTTCTCATCTCCCAGGCTCCCCCTCAGCTGAGCTTGTGCACCCCAAGAGGAGACTGACAAGCCTCCATAGCCTTGGGGCCAAGTTATCCTTTGTCAAAGACCATCAGCTTCACTGGCAGGTTTGTATTGGTCTTGCAGTGCAGATGAGAGAACTCTGCAACTGCACTGGACATCAGCTGGGCTGATTAGAGAAGTCTGGCTTACAAAAGCACACATAAGGACACAGGCAGACTGAAATACCTGCTGAACCTTTAGTCCTGTGGCCCATATCTAAAGAAACATGGCTTAGGATCTGCTGATTTACTTGTGGAAGGAAGAGTGAATTTCATGAATCCAGGTGAACCAACACCCTGCTATTTCACCAGCTCACTCCTGCTTCTTTTAGAGCCTGATGATCATGTAATGACTCCTCTGATCAACTGAGGTCAGGTTTTGTTTCAGGCTATGAAAAAACACAACTCTAAGGACTCCCTCCACCTCTCTCTATGAATACAGCATTGTAAGAGGCAAATTCATTCCCAGAGACACACAGTCATCATTTGGAGTTCCTGCTATACAAGCAGATGGATTTCCATGGTGGCCCAGGGCTTGCTGAGAGCTTGAACCTCTATTCTGCTAGGCAGAGAACCAATGGGGAGATTTTCAAAGACAAAGGCAGACAAATTCAAGAATCCTTGAATTTGTCTGGGTCTAAGTTCCCACTGTTGCTTTTCAAAAACTTCCCCCACAGCAGGTTGTTTTCCCTGGCACAGGATGGCACAGCTTACAAATTCTGTCTGAGTGAATTTCAGCTAAGAGAAAGAATAGTTGTTATAATAATAGAATACAGTCAGAGTATCTGTCTTGTACGAAGGAAATGATCCATTTGCCACCAGAGATTCTAATAGATTAGTTTGGTTGCTAATTAAAATACCTTACAGACGATTACAACTTTGTCCATTTGGACAGAAAAAACACAGTGCCACCACTGTCAGATTTAAGAACAGATCAGTCACCATATGCTCATGTCTGGCAAAGGATTAACTGTGTGCAATCTTTTGGCACTATGGTACCTTGTCACCTTCACAGGTTTTCAATTCAAGGGGTTTCAATTAGATGACAAAGTTAAAACAAAAAATAAAAAGAAACTCGAATTCAAATCATTCATCCTTTTCCTTTGTGCACTCAGAAGCATTCCAGGAGGTGCTTAATTATGCAATCCTGCAATGAAAGTGTTTCAGCAATTAGTCACTGCATCATACAACTCTGATAAGCAGCAGAATGAAGACTCTCACTGGTTTTTGCTGAAAGTCTTTAAGTTACTCAGTACTTCACTTTCATTGTTTGGCCTCTCAGAATGCATTCGGTGACAATGTGAGACAAAGTCTGTGTGAAGTGCCCCCTCAGAGCCCCAGCTGGCAGCACCTTGCAGAGGCCCCGGGTGCAATACTGACCAGCTCTGCCCAGGGACGCACCGACGCTGCCGGTGCCGTTGGAGACCGACTCGAACACAGCTGACAGGAGCTCTTCAGCTGGAGAAACCGATCCAGTTGTCTTTGCTATCTGTAAAATGGTATCTGGGAACTTCAAAGGGAAAGAAAGAATAAATAAGGCTTCTCTCTCCCTTTTAAAACAAACCAATTTGTGGAGAAAGGCTTGTGCAGACCTTAGCAAAGCAGGGGTTAGTAACAGCTCAGCCTCGTACCATTGTGCAGATGTTTCAGAAAAGAGTAATTGGATGCTACTGAAAGGTCATCAGCACACATTTGTGGGAGAAAAAATTAGGAACAAAGCAAATTCTGAGTGATTCTCCCTCCTGTATGCCCTCTCAGCTTCTGGCAACACCTGAGCACTGTCTGATTGGTGTCTGTGTCCAGAGCCTCCTGGAGCAATGAGTTCCACCATTTCAATTCGGGCTTCATTTTGCTTGTCTTAAATTTGCCAGATAGGTATAAGAATTGAGGATAGGGACCCAATTAAATTATGAGAAGTAACTTTGACCTGTTTGCCTTCTTTAGGCTTTTCTGACCTCTTTCCTCCACCCTGTTAGACACCTTCCTTTCCTTTGAAGAGTCCTGTTCTATCTGGTCAATTATAAGTATTGTCTCCAATGGAAAAGCTGCTGACTGTGTTCACATATTTCTGCTGAAGAATGAATCCCTGATTCCACTATAGTTTACTCCTATGCATAAAAAAATTAAGATAATATGAACTAAAAAGGGCAAGGAAACTACAAAGTGCAATGCTGAGGCCATCAGATATCGTCACTTGTGCTACGCTGCCCCAGGGCAAAGGGCCACATGAGTAAATGCTAATTTGATCAGTATGATCCCATTAATAGCAGGATAAGAAACACAACTTTTATGGTTGGAAGGCAGAGGGATGGAGTAAAGAGCACTGCAAGGTGTAAAGTACTAAAAATGAGTCTGTGTCACTATAAATGCCCCTTTTTTTCCCTATGTGGCAAGGTACAGTTGTCATTGTACACATGCAAATAAATTGTTTGTAGTGACATTACTCTGAAAAAGAAATCTCATTTGATGGAGTCAAGAATATGTGAAACATTACCACAAGGTTCCTTGACAAAAGAATTATTTATCTAGTTTAGCATTCAGGTTACATAATTTAGACTGCTTTATGACATTCACAAATCCAAGTTCTAAAATACCTGTTACAAATTTAAAATTTTTAATAAAGGCTTACCTTTTCAGCAAGGACATTTAATTCCTCTTTTGACAGCAGAGCTATGAATGGTCCAACATCTAATGTTGTTTCTGCTGTCCAGTTGTTTGAGGAGCTGAAAAAGTATTTGGAAAAATTATATTAATAAAGAATGTTGCAATAAAAATAATACTAAAACTCCAGTGTTTTTATGATACTTTATCATACAAGCAATGCAGACAGTTCTATGCCAGGGTGATGATTCATTGTTATTAGCATCAGATTGAATTTTCTCATCTCTCTGGGCATAGGGCATTAGTGGAACTCGCAATATAATGAGAAAAACCCTTCAAATATGGTGGTGATGGAGGTCTCCCTCAACAGTCAAGTGTTCTTAGCATTACAGTGTTTGAACAAGGAGAAATAATTCTTTATTTGAAAGAAAATTTACCATTTTCTGTCAATTCATATTGCAATAGTAGCCTGCAAAATGGTTATCAAAAGAGAAGCAGAAACATCATCCAAGTCTGACAAATGTTCATCAATTCATTTGGTGGGTGACTTAATAAAGCACTTGGGTAAGTAATTTTCAGCCTGACAGACACTACAGAATAGGGTAGCTACAAATATGTTACTAGCTCATATTTCCACAGCTTTATTTGCTGTGTTGCTCCACTATGAGGATGTTTAAATATCTTCAAAATTAAATAATATAAATAAAGTAAAATCTTATTTAGCACAGTGTGCCATGACTCAATAAAACTGATTTGTATCAAGATCAATGCAGGGATGGGATCTGGTGGAAAATACAGCTGTCCTATCACACCAAAATGCTGGCTAGCAGGAAGCTGAACAGCATCTAACATGATGAGATGGATCAAGTGACCAACTCCATGGTGAAGGGGTGGTTAGAAACTGTGCATCCAGTCTCCCTTTTCAAATGCAAGATACTTCTAAGGGACAGTGCAAGAGAGAAGCAGTATATACTTGCCAGAGAGAGGATTGCTTTGTTCTGTGCATGACTGACACCAGTGAGGCTCCTAATCAGAGTCCTTAGTGACACCCAACACGCTGCCCACCCTGCTGCCGCAGATGCTCAAACTTTATATCCCTCTGCTTCTTCTCTGCTCTCCCCTATTGCCACAGGTGCTTACAGTCCTGTTTGTTTGACTTCTCACCAAGTATCCCACTTCCATTTTCCCATTCTTTGCATTCCAGCACCATTCTCTGCCCATGATCCCTTTCTCTTTCTAGGCCAGGGAGTCTATTTGCCTGCCCCTCCTCAAACATTACATTTTCTCTCCTTTTCCTCTGGGACTTAAGTCATGCAGGGTGTCCCTGGGGTTGTATTTTGTTCCACAGTTATCACATTACACACAAGAACAGAAATGTCATTCTAGCAGACAAGACCCCGAGCTTGGGCAGTGACAGAAGCTGCTTTGTGCTGTTCTCACTGCAGGTCATCTGGGCAAAGCAAATGCTTGGTATTTGCACAGCCTAACCAACAGCATGACCAAGGTGGTGTATCCAATACCTTACCCATATAACTGAAGGAGTTTGTATTTAATTTCAGTCTTCTGCTCATGGCTGAGCTGTTGGCAAAGTTTGAATTGATGTAGGGCTGCTGCCATTGCCTTCAGGGACATTCTGCCATGTAGAAAGGCTGGAGGTAAGTGGCAGATTAGATTTCCAAGGAGGTCAACATCATATTCATCAGCAATGGAGCTGTTCTGAAACAAGAAGCATTTGCCCTGTTGGCAGAGCCAGCCTTGGCTCTTGCCCTGTATCACTCAGCTGCATCACAACTCATTTAAGGAACAAAGACACAACAGTTTGCACTGGCAACTTAATCTACAGTTTCTGCTGAGACTGCCTTATATTTTTTGTTTTACCAATCCAAGTGGTGATATTTCATAAGCACTTCTCAGAACTTTCAGTATCCTTTATTCCATACTGAATCACACATAAAGAATGTGACCACCCAGCACCTGCAGAGCTGGTGCAGTTGTGTCTGGCAGCTCAGCCCTCACCCGGCCCCTTGCAGCAGAGGGGCCCCAAGCTCTTGCTGTTACAAGGCTGAGCTCTGAGGGGTTTCTCAAGCAGCTGCCAAAACACTGGGGATTGTACAGCTGGGACTGTGTGGAAGGACAGGAATAGCCACAGCTACATCAAAGAAATAGTTTCCCCTAAAACTGGTGAGTGCTGCAGCTCCCAAACTGCAGAAGTCACAAAACCCTGCTGGTACCACCACCTCTCCCATGGAGCTCCCTGTGCCAAAACAGCTCGGCAGGACTGGCACTGCTTGGAGCCGGGGAACAGCTCCAGCTGCAGACTGGTCAGCTCCAGGCTGAACTGGCCAGCAGTGACTTTTCATGAGAACACTTTGTAACATGCATGGAGTTGAGGAAAACTGTTAAGGAAGTTATAAAAAGGTTTCCTTAAGCAGCAAACAATAAAACTGAAACAGTACATAACTCCCCTGAAAGAGTACAGAATGATGGGTGAAGAACTCATGCAGGTGGTGACTCTCTCCTCCTCCATGGAGTCTCCTCCTCTGCTGACCCCTCTCAGCCATACCCACCAAGCACTCCTGTACTTTTTGTAGGACAGCATCCCTTTTGTGATGGCTTGGGTTCAGCAGGTCCATTCCAGTCTTCCCCAGACGTTCAAGGAAAGGGACACACAAAGGGCCTGCAACGTTCTCCAGGTACTCAGGACTGCAGGGAGAATTCAAACGGTCTCAGAACACAGCCCTGACCTTCATACACCCACAACCACACCCATAAAATCTGTGATGACAGAAGCATTTAGAGACAAGGCTGGACTTGGAAAATCATAAACCAGACAGGCCAAAAAAATTGCAGTTAATCCTCACCTTACTTTAACATCCATCTTCTTCCAGTTCATCAGGACATGAACTGAACTTCAAAAAATGGCTAAGAATTATAAATAGCTGCAAGTGGATGAAAGTGCTCTGAGATGCTTTAACACCATATGAAACAAGACTGTCCACAGGTCAGAAACTTTTATAGCTGTTAAATAAAGTAGAGCCTTTTCAAACTGAATACTTTTCTTTTTTCAAATAAGAAATATTCCACAAAAAGAATGGATCTCAGTCCCTTTTATCCCCTTAGGCACATAGAAAAAAAGAGAAGGGGCAGGAGAGACAGAAAGTGAGAAAGTGACAAGAAAGCAAGAAATAAACAAATTCTACAATTCAGGAGGTTTTATCGATACACAAATTTGTTTTTTCTAAGGAAAAAAGCTGTCACTGAAAAGTTTTTCTAACTTACACAAGTGTCTTGAAACACACTGGAATATTTCTAACCATAGAGGAATATGCTTCAGCAATACCCAGTGGTTTTGTCTTATATATCCACTCTCAAAAAGACCCCTAAACAAATAAACAATCCTAAACCAAATAAGCCCACCTAGGGGGGAAAAAATCCACAACTGTAACAAAAATGCACTGTACTAAAAGACACAAAATATGACCAACTTTCACTTGAGATAGATTTTGCTTACAGTCAGTGACCACTTTTGATAAATTACCATTTGTTTGAATCATCAGTTTTCTTAGGACTGGAGAGATTGTTTGAAAAGTGCTCAGAATTTAAGATGGACTAAGATGTAACTCACGGAAGTGCCAGTAAGAGGAAGGGAGGAATAGATGCACTGGAGACTTTCCAAAACTTCCAAGCCAAACAATTAACCTAAAAGCAACAAAAAATTTAGGATCTTAAACCTCTGGCAATTTTGAAGAAGAATAAAAAATATGGCTTGTTTATTGCAGCATATATATAAATTAGCATATATAATACTGTGCATATTATCTTCAGAGAGCATTTTTATCTGGCTTTTTTTAGTTTTCTTTTTGTAGACATCCTATATTTGGGAACAGGAGAACATTTATATGTTTCTGAAACTTCTATGTATTTCCAAACAGATTACTCATGAATTAAAAAGTCAGAAGGGCTGTAGGAATTTCTTGCAATTTATAAGTGACAAATGAAATTGTCAGAATGAAATATAACAGATGAATTCACACATAAAAGATTTAAATAAAAATGCTAACACACAAGCTGAGACATACAGGACTCTGAAAAAAAACAAAACCAAAACAAAAACCAAAGACAAAATAAATTAACCAGATTTTAATCTACCTAATCTGGATATTGCATAGTATGTTTATGTACATAAAGTGGGTTTTTTTGTTTTACCTGATATGGAGAAAGCAGATGAAGATTCATTTCAAAGAATTTAAAATTGTTTAAAAATATGTCTGTGTCCATACTTTCAATGAGTTGACAAGTTACTCCTTTCACAAGCTGTCCTGTGCTGATAGGAAAAGCAAATTTTAATCTTTTGAATATTTAAACAAGATCTAGCCCTTACTCCCCATGACCCCATCCTAAGACACAGTTTCTTCACCTCTCCCATTTCTTGTAATTAAAAGGCTCTTGAAAATAAAAATGCAAGCAAATTGAAAAATATCAACTAAGCCTTAAAACACCCAAGCCTCTGCAATGTTTTGATCCTGATTTTGGTTTTCAAGACCCTTTTTAATAAGGAAGGTGAATTACCCTGTGGTAACCAGGAATGAATAAACATAAGGTAATACATAATAACCACATATTGTTTACCTCAAAGTTGCTCTCATCACAAAACTAGTCTTGTTTCAAAAGAGATATAATCCATACCTTAGAAGGTCAACAGGATAGTTTTCCTTAGATAGTAATTCATACAGATACAAAGCCTGAAAACAAACCCACCATAATTAAAGGTAACTTTATTTAATCCAGTTGTAAGAGACAGTAATTACTGCAAGGTTTTTGTACTCTCAGCTCTCTTATGTATTCTAAAGGTACTTCTATGGCACAGCTTGAGCAACCAAAAGGTTTGGCTGATTTTTTCTTCACAAGACAAGACACCACTGACTGGCATTATGGGATGATGTTAAACCTGTGCCCACAACCACTGAAAAACTTTGGGCTGAAGGGACCTCTGGAGATCATCTGATCCAACCTTTCATCTCTCTAGACAGAGTCAAATGTCTAATATACAGCAGTGTAAAGAGAAAATTTACATGGCAGAAACCTGGGGGCTTAAATTCACCATATCAATGCTTCCTTTTCCAAGCTTTGTCTCATAATGCTGCCTGGGCTCTAAAGCCCTTTGGTGTTTATGTTGAGATATAATTGGGGCAGTTCCTTCCTTTTACCTGTGTTCCTTGAACACAAATATATCACATCACTTTTCCAATTCTTCCATCACACTAAACTGGAGTGCAATGGGAACTGCATAATAATTTTTACCTGGCTGCTTCTTAGTTCTTTTGCTTTCAGCATTGAAGAATTATATCCAGTCTGCTTCCATAAACCAGAAAGAGAGACTTCTTTAAAGAAAGCTCCTTGTATATCTTTGACTGATGAAGAAAAATTTCCAGATGCAGCTATCTAAAAAGAGGAACAAAAATACATGGCATTTCAGAACTGATGCTTAGGTTTACAGGATTTGCCCTTCTTTCTACTCTGTGTAATATTTCTCTTAAGAGGATAAAGGAAAAACATGACAGTATTAAAACCAGAACGGAAATAAGCAAGAGAGAGCTTTCAAAATACACTTGGTGTTCAGAAAAAAAGCAGTAGGACCATTAACCATTGAGCTGAAGGACACATCTCTGTTTGATTCACGTCCTAAATTCTGGTTACTGTGCTGTTGTGCAGGGAGAACCTGCCACACAGTGGAGTTTATAATCACCTTCCTGAGGATGCCCTGTTGCTGTGCAGGAGATAAATCAGACAGGTACTGGGACGCTGTGCCTCGAATAAGCCGAGCCAGCTCCCTGGGGCTCATGCTGTGGAGTGACTGAGTGCCAATTCCTGTCACCAGGGCGCCCATTTGGCTCACGTTGTAGAATGATAAAACCTGCAGGGGGAGCAGCACAGGCAAACAGCACAAGGAAGTTTTCTGGCTCCAGAACAGCAGATATGTTTAAAAGCAAAAATAAATAAATAAACCGAAACCATTCTTGTTAAATACTTAATATATTTCTTGCCTGGGAATGCATTTTCTGTGTCTGTCCGTGGAACAAATGTGTGAAGTTTCTCAGAAGTTCTTTTTTTCCTGAAACTTCAACCAGGACCTGATTCCTTGCATTACAGTATATTTAAATATACAGCCTGGGATCTCTGATCATGCAATTTCTGCTTAGGGCAGCGACATAGACAAAATAATATATACAATTGCCAAATCCAAATATTCATTCTCTCTGTTACTAGATAATTACTTTGGGGTGTACAATCGTGGATGCTTTAATTTGATTTAAACACATATTTCAGGCCACTAAGTAGAATTCTTGTACTAAACTTTTCAAAATCTACAGTTATTACTGAGAAAAAGCCATTTTGCTTCTAAAAACAGAAGGTAGGAAAGCTATTATCAAAGGTACCTTTTCATAAGAGAGATATTTACTGGATAAAATCATAACTTGGCTCTTTGCCCACCCAGAGACTTGGTTTAATGTTGCAACAGCATTATGCACTGCTTCAGGTGACAGAGATTCCAGTTGACTTGAAGTTAGTCCAACCACAGCATCTGACAGAGATCCAAGGGTATCATTCAAAGTCTGGTTTTGCATGGCAATGTTCAGGAGTTGAGATTTAAGCTAAATCAAACAAAAAGAGCAGATGGGAAATAAAAATCTGCCAAGAACCAATTTCCATTACCACCCAAAACATTAACTGGAATCTCTGGAATAGGCATTGGCAAATATTCACACACTTCATAAAATTTCAAAAATAGAACCATAGTTGTGAAAGGAATATGGAACAGGAATATGAAACAGAATGAGAAAAGAATGAGCATCCAAAATGAGTTTTTATTTTTTGCATTTTCAAATTTCTTAAGTCCCAGTAATTTTTCCCTCATTTTCCTCCTTATTTAAGAAGAACATCCCTCCTCCACTGTTTACAGGATTATGTTAGGCAAGAAGAACAAATGTTGTACCCACCTCGTGGACTTCAGCCTGGAAACCTCTCAGCTGATTGCATTTAATCATTTGATGAAGTAGAGCCCGGGCCACAGCTGCATCCATCTGTTGCAGGTCATCATAAAAGCAAACCAGCAAACCCAGCCTAGGGACAGAAACACATTAGGTCCCTTCTGACATAAAAGGTGTCACTGCTGGGAAATGGAAACACACCTTGAGCCATTTCTGTTTGTCACAGGTGCCTCAACCTGCAATCTTTGAAACTTAGCCTGTAACTCGAATTTGAGAACATGTCTTGCTTGCCTTTGCATTCAGCTGAACTCCACTTGGATTGCTTGGGCTTGAGAATTTACCTGTCCTGGTTCCATTTGCCCATGGCTGGATTGTCCCAGCTAATGACTCCACTTCCCTTGACAGGATAATCTTGAAAATGACGTAGGACTATTACTAAATCTCTAGAAGTGGCTTGCTGAGTTCTTACCTGGTTTGATTGGGTATTTTGAACTCTTAAGTCCTGCTTGGATTTCACATGCAGCACAACCCAACTGTGTTTCAGAGCAGCAGCTGGAGCATGGCATGGCCTCTTTATCATTTTAGGATTAAACAAAGCCTGCTGTATTTCATATCAAACACAGCAGTGGCTGATGGATGGAGACCTGTCCAGCTGAACACTGGTTAGGAGAAAGCACACTGAGGCTCCCTGCCCAGTTGCACCAGCACAGCAATCTGCAAGGCAGGGTTTTGAACTGAGCTCATTTTCCTTCACAGTCCTCATGCTGTAAAATTTAACTCAACATTTCCATTAACCTCTGTAAAGTGCAACCACAGTCATAGTTTTTGGAGAGGAGGAGTCACACCACCATGGGGAAGTGCCTGATGAAGGTGTCCTCCTGGCTTAGACCTTGTGTTTATTTACTGCCTTTACCTGCAGCCCTGCAAAGAAAGAGCTCTTAATTGTGCATCAGTGCCTCTGGACTTTGAACTTTATAGTGATAGGGATTAATTGGTTTGTAGGAAGCCTGAATCAATTCCCTGTACCTGTAACCTCTCAGCCTTTGCTTTCATAATTTACACAGAACAAGAACCTCAAAGATCTGGCCAAAGCCCATCTCTCCTGCTACAGTCCCTGTTTTTTAGCAGTTCAGTGAGGCAGGCACAGGCACAGTCTGGACAGTAATGTCCAGATGTGAATCAAATCAACAGTGGACAATGCTGCAGCACCACTACAAACTCAGTCAAATTCTGCAGCACACACAGGCTTTTAGTTTCTCCAGTCCCTCAATAACAACCTGCCAGTGATATAACAAAACACTGCTTCAGCAGCACATCTGAATTCATGGGAGATCATCAAACCAACATACAAATCAAAGGAACTTCTCTAAGAGCATTTTTATAACAAATAATTACATTCTGATGCATTATTGCCTAGCCACCAAGAGCTCTTCATCTCCTTTGAGATTAGCAGAAATGAATAACACTACTTCTTAAAAGTAAAAGTGCATTTAAATCAACAGTATGGTTAAAATGAGTAACATAAACTAAGTGTGTTGTAAAAATGGAATATATTAAGGATTATGGAGCATGACATTTCTCTCATCTGTGAGAATGTGGCAGCTCTTGTGAGTGACAAAATCATTTTTAAGATTTCTGACATTGAAATTTAGAGCGTGGGCATAACTCTTCTCTGGCTTACTCCTCCAACTATGAGCAATGCTTCATGGAAGTCAGCAAGCTGCACTGCAGTAATGACAGGAGCTCTGAAGCCATAAAGCATATTCTCCATTAGTTTAAAACTCCAAGGTATCCCCCAAGGAGACTACAAATAATTTCAGACAGCATTGTCTTGGGACTAAATACATTCATTGATACGACAGTGTAAATGTAAATGTGGAGTGCAGAGCTTTCTCACGCTCGCTGTGTATTTATGAGTAGCAGCAGTTTATTTTGGTTTTTTATTATGGTTAAAGTTAGTTCAGTGAAGATTTGACAGCCCTGAAAATTCAGTTTCCTGCTTACACACCTAATATTCAAACATATTTAAGCATGGCTCATCTCTACCCTGCAGGACAAAGAGGACAGCAGGGCAGGCTTTACACTGCTTCATTTTGTGGCTTCTCTGGTGATACCCTTGTCAATTAAAACCCACTTGCAGTCCTGGTCGGCAGGAGTTGAGATTTCCTCCTTCAGTCCTAACTGTAACAGGATTTCCACCAAACACCTCCATGTTCTGTGATTCAAGCAGCCAAGACAACTCACGTCCTGCTGTCCCAGTTTATTTTATTGCACTACGATGTGGTGGATCTGCCTGGGTCCCCCAGATACTGCTGCAGACTTCCCTCGAATGCTACAGGCATCTCCTCACTGTTGGAGCAGCAGACAAAGCATTAGCTAATTAGGCACACCTCCAAAAACTCATAAAGTAGCAATTCTTCACTATTGCTAAACAGGGCTGGATTTCAGCCTAGATTTTTCTGCTGTGCCGCGTTACCAATTTCCATTTTCTGCTTAGTTACTTACTCCATCCCTCCACACCCATAAGTGAAAAAGCAAAGCAGCCTTGCCTGTAGATAGTTGAAGTGTTCCTCATGTCAAATCCTGAGGAGTTTATCCTGTCCAGGAGGGCCTGTGCAAGCTCTGGTGTGATATCATACACCGTGTCCAGCTGCTTCGTTGCGTTGTCATAGCTGATGAACACTCTGATCTGAGCAGGCAAACAAAACCACACATCAGCACTGTGGGACAGTGGCATCCTATAAAGTGTGTGTCTGGCACCCTAAATTAATTGAGCCTATTCATGTTACAGAGACAAGGAGATTTGGATAAAACAGCATTTCTGAAGGCAGAACTGAGTGTGTGATTTGAGTGATTCTCTGCCAAAATGTCATACAATTTGAGGGTCTCCTATCATTGGCTCCTTTCAGTAGAAGTCACAGAAGTCTGATACAGATAAATAATTACATATTAATGTCAGGCACTTTAAAATTAAAAATACTGAAGAATTTTGTAAAAAATATATTTATATTTTCCCTCTATATTTTTTCTTTACATTTAATTAATTAAAATACATAAAGTTACTTTTCATGTTTAAGTTTTCATTTGTGTTCATATTATTTGTAGCTGACATCACTTGGCAATGACATATCCAACCACACTTTGTTACTTACTTCATCAAGACTAATTTTCGGAATTTCTTCTAATGGGAGATGGACCATGTATCTTCCCAAAATCCATAAGCTTTCTGCACTCACCCAAGAAGTTGATTCATTGAACTCTGTTTTGCACAAATAAATACTCACTACAATGTTAAGAAAGTAATTACTTTTCAAATATATTTTACCCAGTATATTGGTAAAGAACAAAAAAAAACAATCTGCAAATCAGAAAAATCCTTAGCAGAGAGAGTCAGGTTCCCTCCATTTGCTACATTTTAGCACCACACTTTTATGAGCCCATAAATTTTTTAATGAAAATGAAATAGTGTTTCGAGTGTCTCAAATTTTCTCTTACAAAAACAATTAATGTTTTATGTTGTCGAAATAGAGAATGGATGAAGAGTGAGACAGGAAAAATTTACCCAAAAGTATTAAATATGGAGCAGTATTTTTTAAATTCACTTTTCCTAATCAATTGCATTATTTAAGAACATCAGGAAGGCATGATACTTCATATCTCTTATATATTATTATTGATGATGCCACTTATTTCAGCAATATGCAATAGCAATAATGGACAAAATGAAAAACTGTTCAAATACCTACATGGAAATAGGCTGAAAAAAAAACCCAAAACACTGCATAACAGTTAAAAAATGGCATTCATTTAGTAACATTCTCCCAGGGATTGAAAATGAAATCAAGATCCGAATATCCCTGAGAAAAAAATGTATTTATGGACTCTATGGGTACACTGAGCCACAAAGCCTGTTTTCTCCAGGGTGTTGTCATTTGGAGGCTCAGTGTGTGACACCTCTGAACACATTTCTTGGCAGTGCTGATACTCACAACTCTGTTAAAATAAAATCATCAGTGCACTTTGAAGAGTTTCCAGTGTCAGAAAAAACCCAGCTTGCATCTATCAGAGGCTGAAGGACTCCATTAAGTGATTTTTTTGAAAACACAGATCTAAGCTCCTTAACTGAGACAAGATGATGCTCTCAGCAGACCTGTCAGGCCTGTGTTTTTTAAAGTGATATTACCTCCCATTACCTGGAATATTACCAGAGTTGAAAGACTCTGAGAGCTAAAGACAAACCAGCACAATTTAAGGATGTTGACTGTGGCCTTTAGCCTTGCACAGATTTGCAGTTACCATGGCAGCTGTGATCCCTCAAAACTGATCCCTATCCCAGGTGGTCCCAGTGCTACCCACATATAAAGTGAATAAATCACCCTCCTGCACTGGACTTTTCCTGCACTCTGCTGTGGCATGGGGAGTGCAGACAAACATGAGGGAGTTTTACACTTCCAGTCTGAGTGTGCCTGCCCAGGGCTGATGGTTCACCCCACCACAACCTGCTGGGAATCAGCCCACACTCCATGCTCTGGGGGTGGATTCACCACAGCTGTGCTGCTTTTGGCACCCAAAGCAGCAACCAGGAGGGAAAAGAGGCACAGCAGCTCCCAGTCCCTCCCAAACTGGGTGATCTCCCACAAATCAAGGGTCCACCAATGCTTCAGACACAACCCAAGATGATGCTGAGGGATTTTCCCAAGACTGCTGAGTAGCACCAGGCAAGTTCTGCACCTTTACTTCCCCAGCAATGCACTGACACTAACATCCCCTCACAGCAGCAGCATGAACCTCCTCTCCATGACTTACTGGTTTACTCTGATATTTTGAAATGGCAGGACACCCAGGAGGCAAATTTAACTCCACTGAAGCAAGTGGGCATTTTGCCTTTGATTTCTAGGGAAAGAGGAAGAACTCACACATCTAAAAGTCTAAAATGCTCCCAGGACAGCTGTGCTGGGATGTTCAGAGAAACCCAGGCACTGGCTCTGATGGTTCAGTGCCCTGCACAGCCCCCTTGTGGAGCCCATCCTGCCTGTCCCAGCTGTGGAACAGCTGTTCAAGGCACATTAACCAGGCAAACAGATGTGGGAAAATGCATCCAGTCAGGATTAATTAACTTAGGTCTCATCTTGTCCCTTTGCTGGTCGAGCCAGTGCCATGTGCTTCCACAACATCCTGCATTTCTTCTGTGTTTTTAAACAGTGCAGTGGGTAATGTATCCTGAGCTAGAGCTGTTTTTCTCATCTGAGCAGGAGTTCAGGAGTGAACAACACACCCTGTCAGAGCACCTGGCCACTGCATCCTATCTCAGACTTAGTACAGAGAGAAAATGCTGAAGGAGTAGAAGAAACTTGGTGTATAGCACTGTGCAGAACAGAGGAAGAGTCCATTGGTTGGACTTGATGATCCTGGAGGTCTTTTCCAGCCTTAGCAGTAGCATGATGCTATTCTATAAGTTCAAGCATCTTTAGAGAACTGTTTGTCATGAGTAACAAAGATTATATTTACTGCAGGAAAGGTATTCCAGCCAGCTACTCTTAAACAGACCTGTGTTAAACTGGGGAAACAATTCACTTCAGTGGACAGGCCTTTTGCTGAGTCCTCCTCTCTTCTGATAAGCAAGAAGAAAACACTTTTAACATACCACTCATGTTGTAAGATTTCTGTAGAACCTCCTTCATCCAGCCATAGAGAGCTCTCTGAGTGCTTGCTGAGGTTCTGTCATAGAGGTCCTTGAATAATGATGATCTAAGTGAGACAAGGGCATGTTAGTTCACTAATGAGTAAACTATTCTCTTTTTTTAATGACATAGATGGACAAATGATTTTAGAAACAGCATTCTTTACACATAAGCAGAAAGCTGTATCAGGAAAACAGGCTGAGACCATATAGCAACCTCTTTTTAAATAGCAAAGCCACCATAGTATTAATTGTGTCTGAACAATAAATGGCTTACAAGTTTCTGAAAGCATCCTCCAGCAGAAGGTTTGGGAGGCTCCCAGCGACATCAGGCTGGAGATAGTTCACTGCTGACACACACAGAACCTGACTCAGGATATCCACACAGTCCAGAGCACTCAGAGCCAGGAAGCATTTGTCCAGTGTTACAAGGAACAAGGTCCTGTTTACTCCTGGGCTTTGAAAAATTCTCTCTCTAGTCTTGCCCCAATCAAGAATAATATTTCCCATTTCCTGCAAACAACAAAATGTTAAAGTAGTATCTCTGATTAATTCAATATATTGTTCATCTTGAGGCCGGACAGAGAGCACACTACAAAGAATGTGATGCTGTTCTCATGAAAAACAGATGCAAACTATTGGTTGTTTGCATTACTTCAGATAATTCCTTCCTGGCATTGGGCAGAGACCAGCTTGAATTTTTTTATAAAACCGAAATTAAACCCAAAAAGATAATCCGAATATCTGATTAACAAAATTACTAATTTCACCTTCTTTAGCCATCTTGGTTCTCTTTCCAGCCACTGAGAAGTAACTGGACCTACCTACCTCTGATGCTACTGTAGGAGGGTGAACTCAGGAGTTTCTCTCCACTGATTACAGTGAAAACCCAAATGACTGACTTGGACTTGCAGCAACTTTTGGACAATAAGAGTTAAATGAACTAAGTCTAACCTAAGAGGAGGGAGAGTCCTGGAATCCAATCCAAGCCCGGTAAGTAACTGCAGGGCCTGCACTTTGAGTCCCCAGTCTGCCCCTTTCCATTTATCTAAACCACTGACAGCAGCTTTTCCTTTTCACAAGTGTAAACTCACTTACAAGATGCTCCTTTTTGCTGTTGAAGAGGTACCTCATTGCAGTTTGGAACTGCTGCTGATCAAGCTGCTGCAATTCAGACAGTAGTTGCCTGGGCTGGTATAAAAGGTTCTTCAGGTAACTTTTTATGGACATCTGAAGTATAGAAAAATATGTGTAATATACATAAAAACTCATACTATTGTACTAGGGGCATCTTTTACTCCCTGAAAATCTGTGCTCAAGGAAGACTAAGTGCTTAGCTCTGTATTGTCTGTGCTGCCAATGATCAAAGTAACTATTCTCCACACAAACTGAAAACAAAAATAATCTAAATGCATTCTGAAAGACAGTAATTTTCAAACCCTATTCTTGGCTTCATGAACAAGCCCTCTCGAGGGAGCTTTTTAACAAAGATGCCTCAGTGTCTCACTTCATAACACAAGAGTAATAAAGCTTTCCTGCTTCACACAGCAGAGCTGTGAAAATGAAACTTACAGAGAGCTAAAAAACTCCTGAAAAAACCCCTCAGGAACCATGTGCATATTACTTAAAAAAGGGAAGGAAATGTGCAATTAGAGGGGAGGAAAGGTCTCTACCGGGTCATAAGCCAAAAATATTCTCTCTTGCATTAAGCTGAATTACCAGCTAACAATCTCATGCCTGTTTTGAAAAATTTAAGGGGAATCGTAACACTGGAACAGAAATAAATGTAACACTCATTAACAGCAGGCTGGAGTAAAATCCCCTCTAATTCCTGACAGAAATATTCCAGAATCGGTTTGGAATTTGAGTTGCAATTGTTCTTTGCTGCCTTTGCCTAATTTGCACTGCCAAGCACGGCTCCTTTACACCTCGGGGCTCAGCCTGCTGAGAGCCTCCGGCTGCCAACAGACAAAGGGAAGGGGCAGAGGCAGGAAAATGCAGGTGAGGAGCTCGGGACGGGACTCGAGCCCCTGGGGCTGCCGGGGCTGCCCGAGGCTCAGGGCTGGCACAGCCAACCCCTCCCTGTCTCGGTGTGTGCAGGGACCAGCCAGGGCTTGATCAGCCGGGCCCAGCTCATCGCTAACCCTCGGCAGCCGCAGCAAGAGCAGCAACTCCTCCCTGCATCACCTCCACGTCGGTAATTTACCAAAAGCAGCACTGAGAGGAGCTTTAAAAGGTGGAGGCATTTTGTAGGATGCTCTGGAGCCTCTCACGGAGCAGTGTGAACTACAGCCAGTCAAAATCTGGAGAAACTCATCATTTTCTGGAGAAACAGACACCCAACTCAAAAACAATGAGCATGAAAAATCCTAATTCCTGCTTTCCATCAGAGGAAAACCAAAAAAACCATTGTTATTATTATTTCTGCCTTACATACTCCTGCAGTCTTAGGGGGAAAAAACAACATATTCCTATTTCTTATTTAGTTGCTACACTGTAGGTGTGTCAATTACCTCTATCATTGACCACCTAGCTCTGGCCACAGAGATAGGCTGGGGTTTTTTTAATTCCTTTTCTAATAAAAACTTTCATGCATCTTAAATGTCACAAACCTCGAGGCTGCTAAGAGTAAACATAACTTCCTGGTCATGAAAATATGCCATGACTTTTGTCAGCAGCTCTGCTGTCCACACATTAGAGCTGTAACAGAAAACAGGATCAAAAATGCCAGTAAAATAATATAACAAGTTAAACAGCAGGTTACAAGAGTAATAAAGAAAAAGGGAAACAAACAGTGCTGCTAACACCATAATCACAAAAGTATTCAGATTTTTGCCAAACCAGAGTAATAGCTGATATCTTTAATGCAATGAAAATACATGGTTCAATGGGGAATGGAATTAATTAGTTATGTTTTTTTCCATCTGATTCCACAACCACCCACAATAATCTCAATTTCCCAAGGTGTTGCCATTAGTACCATCTGCAGGCATGTGTCTCCTGGCACCCCATTTTGCCTCTTGTGATCTGCTTGCAGAGAGGACAGGGAGTAACTGCTGCCTTTCCCCCAGCAGTCACTAATTTCACTGTGTCTTCCTTACCCAGCCACTGATTTTCTCAAAATATGTAGGAGTGGAGTGGAATGGCCTTTGTGGCTTACACTGCTCTTTCAAATTTAGACAAAATTAGCAAATAATTCAAAAGCCACCAGGAGCTGGAGGGTAGGGGATGAAGTGGCCCTGAAAGAAGGAGGTGGACACAAAGCTGGAACTGAACCTGATTTCCTTAAGAAGCCATTCTGACACATGTGAGCAAAGTTAATTAGCAAAACTTCTGAAAACTGTAGCAAGTATTTATTCTCAGCCTCATTCTATAATGTTTTTTTTCTTTTTCATAACAAGAAGGTTTTTCCCTGTTAATAGGAAATACTCCTCCCAGGAGACCTAAATCCAAGTAATCACATGTGCCAATTTCTCTCTATCCTTAATGCTCCAGTTTCTGTGGAAATGAAACAGATCATATCTGAAGTGCAAGATAATATTGAGAAATCAAGATGGTGAGAGTAATACATTACCTTTGAAAATTGAGTATATCTAGGAGGGCTGCACATGAAAAATGGAACATAAAAAGTTATGGTGAGATACTGTGTTTTAATTCATTTTAGAAGCATAAGTGGGAACTACAGTGCACCTTACCATTAAGATATTTCCCAGTTATTACTTCCTCCTAAGGAAAAAAATTATAAATATTTGTAATAAATTATTATTTTTAGATTATAATATAAAATGTTAGTAGAGAGATCAAATAAAAATACTAACCACAGCTTTGTGTAACAATGGAGGCAAATCTGTAAAAGATTATCCCATTACTAGATGTTAATTTAATGTTTTATCATTCAATTGTGTTAAACACAAATACATTTATTGTATGCAGTGATTATATATCCATATATAATTTAGTTGGAAACATTTAATGCAGTTTTGATTACATTTATTTACAGAAATTGTAAATAAAAGGGAAAAAGACTATTAAATTCTAATCTATCTTGATGAAATTCTTTGCTGGCATAGCTCCATGAAGTCAAGAGAGCAGAGACCATGGTCCCTTTACTAAACAGCACCTAATTTATTACACACAGCTTTTTCCATCCCACAAAATACACCCCTCAGACAGGAGTTCTGGTCTTACCTTCAGAGTTCTGACTGTGTGTAATCTCAGCATGATTCATTGATATCAACAAGAAACATATCTTCAAAAGTCTGGCCATTTCTTCTGGTGTTCTTTAGAATAAAAAGATACTTGGATTGAAAAGGAAAAGAGGAAGAACAGAGTCAAAAGGCAATATTCACCCCAAACTTTCATAGCTATAAATCAGAGACAGCCTAGGCTGTGGAGTAAGATAGAGATCAGAACAATCCAAAACTGCTTGCTCCCAAGTTTTTAATTTAGATCTTTTTCTAGGATAGAGATACACTTTATGCAAGCACAAGCCCACCAAGAGTGCATGTGCAGCCAGATTTCTCTCTCTTTAGCAAGAGCCTCATTTAATTTTCTTCCTTGTAGCACCATTTATTTACTGAATTACACTGTGCCTAAATATGATTTCAATGCAGTTTTGTTAAAACAGGCAAACAAATCCTTATAAAATCAGATAAAAAAGAAGAGAAATGGAGTGAAAAAGATAATTACAAAGAAGCTTCAAACAAACCCTAGGCTTTTCCTAGCTGTTTGAGCTGGATCACTGCAGACTTGGTCTGGGACCCTCCATTTGCAGATCTCTGAACTCAGGGGTGGGACAGCCCGGCCCTTGTCCCATGTCACTGCAGGGAGCTCCAGGCAGGGAGGGGCAAGGAGAGCTCCCCTTCCCTGCTGCCACATGTGGCAAAGAGGGAGAAAATGTCCTTGTGCTCCTCTGAGGCAAAGTCACACCTGGGAAACAGACCATGTCACTTCACAAATCAAAGCCTTGGTCTTTGTACTCACAAGAAATGTCCCATCAATGTTTTGCCACCACCTCGTTCACAGTTTGGGTGGAAAAAGATGTTTTAGTAGCTCTTGCTATCCCTGCTGCCCTGTGCCATGCAGCATAAAGATCGCTGAAAGATAAATTATCTGGAAGGGCAGTAATGGGATACCCAGAGCTTTTCACTGGGTTGTCACTGATTGCCATCAGAAAAAATTTGAGTCTCACAGTTGTCCAAAACTGTGTTGCTTTTGGTCTAGTTCTTGAAGGACAGGGATAGACAGAGCAACAATGCAATGGGATGGAAAGGAAGCAAAGACTGGACAGGTCTCCCTCACTCAGGAGTTTCTGCAGCCTCGTCCCCTGAACAGCTCTGAGGGCCATCAGCTGCTTCACTCCACACTGCAGAGAGGATTTTCTGCCTCTGCACCCTCAGCCTGGCCCTTTGCTCAGCCTGAGAGTCACCACCCCCACAGGTAAAACAACTAATTAATCTCAGATATGAGTTGATGCCTTGATCCATGTATCACAGCTTCTTACACTGGGATTAGTCCCTGATTTAACAAATGACAAAGAGGGTCTCATTGGCCAGTTTGGCTCTGACCATAAGGGGTCTTTGTTGGGTTTTCTCTCCCTTTCCCTCATTTCAAAGGTTCATTTGCAAGACACTGCATTTCTGCATTTCTTTTTGTTGCTGAATTTGGATCTGTGCTCACTCTCTCTTTTTTTCCCCCCAAAGTTCTCTGCCATGGCTTGAGTTACAGATCTGAACATTGATAAATATGACACCTTTTTTGGACTGTTTAATCCCATGTACCAAGGTATTCTTTTATGAAAACATCTTTCAACAAGCCTCCAGCAATACTTCAGTCTATTGCAAATACTTAACTCCAGTCTTGTAACAGGAGTGACTCAAACTGACAGCTGATGAAAAATTTAAACATTAGACTTTCATAAGTTATCACCTCTGTCCTGCTCTTACACACACTAAAACCCCTTTCAGCTGCTCTTTTGGGAGCACCACAGTAAATGTCTCTCATTCAGATGTATCTGGTTTCCTAGACAATGAACTTACTTGTGTTTGTTTCTGCCTGAGCCCTAATAATTTTACAGTAAGGTTTGATTACTCTTCACAGGTTAAATCATGTTTAAAATCAGGTAAAATCAGATGTTTCCAATGTCAGTCCTGATTTGGTGCACAAAAAGGTCTGCTGTGAAACAGCCCTGCTTGACAAGACGATCTGTGGGATGAAGAAGTTCATTTTTTGAGTGAAACAGGTCTGTTTACAGTTCACAGCAGCTTTCAGACAGTCCAAATCACGCTGTGGGGACCTCCTGCAGATCCCATCCAGCATTTCCCCAGAGATCGTGCCTTGCATATGCTGCGGTGAGATCTCTGACGAGTCACCCTTGCAGGACTCCCCACTTACGAGGAGCTCCCAGACCGCCTCCTTTCATTCCCCAAAAAGTCTCTCTTCCACGTACAGAAATCCTAGACATTTTATCACTCACTCCATGCGGTCGCTGCCTTGTCCGAAGCTCGATAACCAGAAAGCTGACCCCACAATCACAAAAAGCCCTGATAAGCCCTTGCGCTGCCGGTGCCCACCTTCCCCTCGCACCCGAGCTCCGAGATAAAGCACCGCATGCCGTGAGGGAACCCGCACGGGGTCGGGGCTGGAAAGGGAGAGCGGGCAGGAGGGGAGAAGGAGAGCCGGGAGCCCAGAGCACTTTACCTGCCTGTGCCGTGTGCGCCTCCTCCCCTGCTCTGCCGGCGCTGGGCGGCTCCGGCCGGGACCCTGAGAGCTGGGCCGGGGCCAGCACCGCCCCGCAGCCTCGGCCGCCAGCCCGGCAGCACCGGGCCCAGGGCGGGTGGGAAAGGCTCCTCCGCCGGGGTCGGGACTCCCAGAGCGGGCAGGGGGGGACACTTCTGGCCCGAGGTGACGGGAGCTCAGCAAGCTGTGCAGGGGAAACACCGCGCTGGGCTGGTGCTGCCCTGCTCGCCCATCTCCACAGCCCACGCACGGTCAGGGTGTGCCCTGGGTTCGTCAGGTGCTGACGGCACCTGGGATCACCCGCCAAAATAGGGCTCTGATTTTGAGGGGTGAAGCTGATCCAGCTTTGCTTCGAAAGTTTCTGGCTAAACCGTGCCCTTGGGCAGCGTCGTTTCCCTGCAGTACAAGACCCGCAGGCCACCCTGAGGGAACAGAAGAGAAGAGCTCGGTCCCTCCGCAGGGCCAGCGCCACACGGCACTGAGGGCACTGAGGGCACTGAGGAGCAGCTCGGAGGGACACGGTCGCCCACGGCAGGACAGGACAGCAGGAGGCCCAGGCAGGATGTCCAGGGCCGGGAGTGATGAATTCGGACAGTGGAATCGCAACACTTGCTCCCTTAGATGGCATCTAAGAGTATTCGGGGCGATTTAATGAGCTGTGAGCAGCATTAACTGCACACAAACACTCAGGGCCTGCAGGGAGGAAGAAGTCCCTTCCCTCCCAAGGAACTCTGGCTTTAGAAATACAGGTGTAGGTACAGTCCGAGGGGTTGTTCTCTTTATTCGACAGGACTAAGCAGGTTTTTGAGCCTGATGAATTTAGGCTTTGTAGAAAGCTTTTCTTCATTATTGCTCATGTTTTAATTCCTCAAGTGTAAGAATACTTGGTTAAATAGAATGAACAAAGTAAAAAATCATAAGAAAGGAAAGAAACCCCTATTATTTACATTGCACCTTCTGTTCCCAAACCTCTCAAAGCTATTACAAACTGAAATCCTAAGTGACAGGACTAAAAGATGAGAGACATGAAATGCAGTCTCTTCTGTGATTTTTTTAACCTGTGGGATTAAAACACTTAAGTACCTTTGAAGAAGTTTGTCTTAATACATATTTGCTACCTTCACCTAAATTCATGACACATTAAAAAACATTTTCCCACTACTACATGAGTACAAAATGAAGGTAGCAGAAGATAAATTAATGGATTCACTCGAGAGCATACATAGCTCCTTTTCCCAACTGATAAATCTGATTGCACTATGTGCCAAAATGCAACAGCACATCCTGAAATGAAAGTAACACTGAGTCTAAATTACTGTTGAAAAGAAATTTGAGATTTCACCAGTCTAATCCCTTGCCCCATACTACAGAATACTATTCCACAAAGATGATTGAGAATAAAAAGCTAATTAATTGGCAGGAGAAATCATTCACCATCATGCAAAGTGAGTTTGAGGTAAACAAAAAATGACATGTTAAGCATCCTATCTGGCATAAAATCACCAATAAATGTAAAAACCACAAAAACCCCTAACAACAGACAACTTTTTTAGCTATAGAAGTCAGTTCCTACTTTACTTACCTGAGGTTTCTCTGCTCTCTCACACTTGCAGCCCAAGCACTGCATGACATACACCTGCCAGGTCTGTATTATTCATGATATCTCTTGTTGTTTTAAAAAAACAAGCTGGGAAAGTTAGATCCCAACTGCCAGAAATTATCCCCTTAAACAGTTTTTAAAATGAGACATGTTAAAATAAACAGCATTTATTTAGTGCTCCCAAAGAAAGGAAAATGTCTTAAGCTAGCTAAACTCTCAAGCCCCTACAGCCTGATCCTCATAGGCAGTTTGACTCAGAAAATCTGCAAGAAACTACCTGCAACTTTTTAAAGCTGAAAACATCTGGCAACAACTTGGTTAGAGGGTTTGTTTTGAAAGCCATCAGTTTAAAGTGCAGTTTTGAGAAGTTCTACCATGACCCCTTTAGCTGGAAAATGGCATATGCAAAAGCAATGAGGATTTATGAGGCTTTGACAGGGAAGAACATGAAGGAAACCCAACCAAAAGTGATACATTTATTGTGCACTGTTATCCCATTAAACAATAATTAAATGCTGTTTTAATAAATGCAAGGTTGTGCTGCTACTGAAAGCTTGATTCTCAACACAAAGAGCAGTTGCTGCAGACAAGCATGGCTATGGTTACAAAAATGAACACAAAAGTTAATGCAAAAGTCATCTCAAAAAAGTTTATTAGCATGATTAAAAACGTGAAGAATGACAGTAAGAGAGATAGTAAGTTAGCATGGAAGATTATCCATTTCCAGAGTTTTTATTCAACAAGGCTTGAACTGAATGGATAACTTTATTGCCAGATTTTGCTTGATTTCTTTCACAACAGTTCACACTGTATCAGTTTCACCATTATAAAGACTATTGCTTTTGTTTGGATGTGATCCCTGTTGCAGGTAAGTATAAAAAAATATCCCCCATTGCTGCTGGACTGCAGAATGCAAGGTTGGTTTAAGAGCTGGTAAAAAAGAAATTCTCAGCTGAGGAGTCCATTTAAAAAACAACCTTTCCCCCCCACCTAATCACACTACAAAGAAATACATTAGTATTTTGGCCTTTAAATTTCTTACACAGTATTTATTTAGCATGGCAATCCCAAAATTCCCTCCCTTTAAGTAACCATAAATCAAAACCCTCTTTCAGAAGCCGCTTCTTGGGTTAGATTGTGGAGCTTTACTTCACACAGGCTTACACTGGCTTGAGGACGAAGACAGCATCATCCAGCACGTAGTAGTCATTGTACATGTCACCTTCACAGAGGTAGGGCAGTCTGGTGAAAGCCTCGATGGCAAAACCAGCTTTACTGAAAACTTCTGGCAGGCTGTTCACCTGTTCCTCCCAGGTGTGCCCTTTGATTTCCAAAACTTCTGAGGGCTTTTCCCACTTGCCACCTACTGAGAAAACAGAACAGCTTTGTTTCAGTCAGGAAGAAAACTTTATTGTGTGGGGCATTTTCTTGCAGAAGGCATAATTACACTGATTATGTTCCATTCCACTCCACACAGGAGGCTGCCACATCACTTGCAGACCTGCTGCAAGATCAGTTCTAGTTTTCCTCAAAAGCAGCTTCTTTAAGGTTATCTTTTGTTGCATTTTTAACTGAAAAGGCTGAAAGGTAACTGCCATTAGTGAGGCTGGTGTCCAGCAGACAGGCACAGAGGTAATTACAGTAATTAGAGTCAGCAAGTTGAAAATTATGATTTGCTGTGAAGCTCACCAGCAGATCACCACATTAAAATGGATGGCTACTTTGTGCCTTCAGTGGCCACCTACCAGCTGAGCTGGTAAAGGCTGCTAAGTGGCAAATAAAATTTAGAAGCTGATCACTTGTAGCATGCTGGAAAATGTCTTGTTATTTGCTTTATCAAATGAAATAATCTGAAGGATTATAGGTACAACTCTCAGAAGTTCAAAATTCAAAGTTCTTTGCTCCTTTTCCAAATAATGTCATCCACAACAAACAAAAGCTTCCTGGTTTAGTCTGTACCTTTAACCAGTTTGCTAAATAAAGTAGTAAACATCCTTCTAAACAGGAAGTTCTATATCTTGTGATTAAGACAGTTCCGCAAATCCAAACATTTCCTAAGTTCCTCTTCCTTCAAGAAGACTCATTTCCACCGAGATACAAGAAATGGCATCTTTCAACAAATTAAAAAACTTGCTAGTGCTGGCATTTGACTGGATCCTGTACGGTGCTGGTAAGACTTTTAAAAAATTTCTTACATTTTCTCATTTAACAGCAGTTAAACAAGACTGAGAATTTTGTGGTTATGATTTGCAACACAGCTCAAAGTAAAAGCAGTGAAAAGTGTTGCTGAAAATCAAGTTAATTTCTGCTATCTTCATATAACTTCCAAAGTACACCACTGCTAGCAAATGCTATGTTCTTCCAAAAGTCTGAAACGCTGCTGTAACCTGTGATTTCTGGGGCAAATCCTACTGCACTTCCCTGCTCAAATGCTCCAGCAGCAGCCTGGCTTCAGAGCAACTGTCTGTGTTTGGGAGGAGGGTTTGGGAAGTTCAGCAGGCAGCACCTACATGACCTGAGGCCATGGAGCTCTGCTCTGCAAGGACACCAGAGCCTGTGGATAAGAGAAGGATCAGCTGCAGAAGCACAAGCTACTGCCTTTCAGCACCAGGGTGCAAGTACACCCACAGCTTACAATCTTCAGGCTGCTGTAGCTGCTGTGGAATGGCTCTGATATGGACCTGAGACAGAATCAGTTTCATCTTATTCCTGTAGAAGTCACAGACACTGAATCTGACTGGATTTTGTGAGAAAAATGGTGAAGGGACAATGCTAATTGTTCAGCATGGACAGGTTTACAAATTGTCTATCAGTGGTACACTAAGAGATTTCAGTTTATTTATCTTCTAGTTTGTTATTTTCTGGCAAGCAGAAGAGAATGATGTTTAGATACTACTTTTATTCTCACTGCAATAATCTCAATGCCATAGTTTAAATAACTACACCATTTATTTGAATAAAATTAGGTATACTAAAACAGAATTCACACTATGGATTTCAGTAAGGACTTAAAATCTTCCAGACTAGTCATATTAAACCACACATTTCAGTTCCTTAATTAAAATGCTCTTTTCTGATTAACCTTCCTGTTTTCTCTGCACACATTTTTAAATGTCAGAACTAACAAGCACTATTATTCTTAGAAACCCAGAGTCAATATATGTGATGAAGTGGAAGAATGTCTAGGAACTATTGTGAATTCTAATCAATGTTATGAAGTTTGCTAAATTATAGCATTGATTTATGACATTTCCACTGCCTGCCTTCAGCTTGTCTGGCTTGACTCAGACCAGGAATAGTGGTGGAGAGATAAAGTCCTGCAAAACTGCTCCACTGAGCAGCTGCACTAATGTCACACAACACCCACTCCCACTGCCCAGTACCCCCCCAAACATGCAGGACTAAATCCCAGGAAGGAACTGCACCAAGTATTGTTCTGGTCTTCTCTAGAGCCAAAGGAAACATTCACGTTGCTTCATATCTATCAATCTTTTCTGTTTTGTTGGAAAATAGAAAGCCAAGCTCATTACCCCACAGATCAAAGTGTTAAACGAGCACATGTGCAAGCTGTAGGAACCATCTAAAAACAAAGTTCACAAAGTTAACAATTTCAGTTTGAAACACAGTTGATTTCCTCCCTTCCTCCCACCTTTTCTTGAAGGAACCCAAAGTAGTTTTTTTCTTTTTAGGCTGTAGCTTGCCTTTAGCTGTCCCTCACACTACCAATTGTTCCTCCCCAACAGGTGTTGCAGGTCGCTGCCAAGTGACTGTAACACAGCCCAGGTTTCAGCAAGCTGACTCCTCCATGAACAACGTGTCCCTGAGGTGCACTTTCCTTGCCTCCGAATGTTCCTCGTCTCAACGTGAAGTTCTGTGGTTTCGCCTGTTAACTAATGCACATCAAGATTTGTGTACTCCTATATGCACAGATCATCAGAAGTACAAAGTGCATTCATCAGAAAATAACATCTTACTGGAGGTAAAAGATCTGACTGTGGATGACAGCGCAGTTTATATCTGTGGAATAGCATTTTCAGACTCAGATTCACCCCTCTCTAAACACACCGGAGATGGAACAGTACTAACAGTCACAGGTCAGTTGTTCCTTCCTTCTTAATGAAGCATCTTAGAAGAAATAAGTTATCTTTTCTAAATACTCTCTTTATTTATACTTTCAAGAATGACATTTAAGCTGGAAATACCAACAAACCCATTTAGGAGTAGTATGGCTATATTAAGGTGTTATTAGTAATACCAGAGGGATTCCACAAATAAGCATCTCAACCTCGTTTGCTAATTAGGCTGTTCTGTCATAGGATGAAGATGACTCTAGAATTCTACAAAAGAAAGAAGTTTTGCACTTGTGGTGTCTAGCCATACTCTACATCCTCTTACATTAAGAATTTCATGGCTGTCAGAAAGGAAGTATCAACAACAAAAAATGGGAAGTAGAGAAACCAACATTTAGTTGGTACGTGCAAGAGAGTGCAGTGCCTCAGACCTGGGGATTCACTCTCCCAGCCTGAGAAAAATGTTCTGAACCTTTGTATCACTTGTCTTCTAGTTGAGAAAGTGATGAAACTTCAGTAACTACATTTCAGTTTTACATGCCTAAAATAAAAAAAGAAAAAACCCCAGAAACACTCAGCTGGATTATTACTTTCTTTATATTCCTTTCTCTAATTCAGTTTCCCAACAAAAGTCTGAGCTTTATTCAGATATATCTTTACAAGAGCAGAAAACTGGATTCCATTCTCTCTATCCCTAAAGAAAAGGGTTTATAATCAAAACTAACAGGTCTCCATTGCCCTTGCAAACATATGAGCAAACAAAGGAAAATGATCTCACTAAGAAATTTAGACTGAAAATGAACCAGAAAAATATTCATGGGTATAAGGTTTCTTAATTCCTCAGAGAAAGGGAGCTGGAATGTAGAGTCTTAAAAAAAAAAGTGAATCAGAACAGCCCTTTACTCTAACACTCATTTCTAATGAAGGACCAGGGAAGCAGCACAGCAATGGAAAGTTCATCTTCATGATCATCGCCTTGTCATTACTGTTCCTGTACTGCTCTGCTGTGTTCACTTTCTTTGTGGTCTACAAGGTAGGCTCAAAGTGATTCTTCTGGTGTTGTTATTTTGTAAATCGATGCAGTTTTAACATCTCCATAAGGGGAATAAAACCACATTTCTAGATCTCATAACTATTATGGTTAAGTTTTAAAGAGGAGGTTGGTTGAAGTCCATGTGCTGCACACACACATCTGTGAACTCCTGTGTGGCACACACCTGGACTCTCAACAGCAACCACATTTTCTTTTTTCAGTAAAGTATCTAAAAGAAAAAGTATTCTGAAGCTAAAACTACCCTGAGAGTATAAATTTCCAGTAAAAGTAAAATAATTTAGATTTCACATCAAAGTATTTATGAGCTGCAGTAAAGTTACTGCAAACTGACTTTGCTTGTCTGCTGATTCTCTTCATGTACAGAAGAGAGACCTTGGTAAATTTAAAAGTATCAGAGACTTGGAAGAAACTTTATGCATAGAGAAACAAGCCCATTAAAATGCACATGGTTAAAAGTAATGTAATTTCTGGTGGGTTTTTTTTTGAAATCTAGAACAAAATTCATGTTTAGATAAAAACAGACACACAGAGTTACAACTGGAATCTTTACATAATAATGAGACTTTGACAGGAAAATCAGGACTTCATAGTCCTTACTGGTATGATATGGTAAAATGGTTCTTTCCTGTAGTGACTGCTGTCTAAGCATAAAGACAGGACTGGCTTCTTCATTTTTGGTTTTCTTTAGGGGTGAAAGTACAGAGTGAAGAGTACAGTGAGAAAAATTAAATAAGCCTTCTTCAGGGGAAAAAACTGCATCTGTAATGCCATTGGCTTATTTTTGGGAATTAAGTAGTGTTTTAAGCAGGTCCCACTGTGCTCAAAGCAAAACCACTTGCAACATCTACTACCAAAAGCTGAAAAAGGCTTCACACATGTGAAAACCTCAGATTTTTCCAATGGTATCAGCTGATCTAGTGAAACACTTACCTACAAAGTCACACTGCAAAATGGCAACAATTTTCACTACTCTGCTATCTTCTCATCTTATATTTTAATTGCTTTTTTATTTTCCCTCCCTCCAGCTAAAACAGAAGCTGCTAAAGAAAAGTGGGAAAGACAAAACAGAGAACTGTGTATGTTACCAGGTTATTTGCTTTGTCTTTGATTCAGAGCTTCTTTTTCTTGACTTTTTAAAGGATATTTGGCACCAAATTTGTGATTAATTGATGATACCATTAAAGAGACATTCCGAGCTGCTAAGGCTTCACTTTAGATTTGTACAAAACAAGTTATGAACTTATATTTAACTAATTTTAACAGATCAGTTAATTTATTTTTAACCCACTGGATACATGGTAAAGTTAATCTATGCAAAGCCCATCTCTAATACACTGTTTCCTTTAGGTTTTAAGTAAATTATGTTCAAACTTCTGACAATAAGAAGTTTTGCTATTAATTTTTTGTTTCTTTAAATGATCCATTTAAGTAAGCTCTAATGTGTTTAAAACAACCACCTCTACCACTATGTATCCTTGTATAAAAATCAGAAGCTATGCATTTAAAGATGCATTAAAGAAGGTGTATATGTTAAGTAATGCAATAATCATCTAATTTGAAACCCTTTTGCTTGTCAAACCATATGTTTTTAAAATGCTACTTAGTAACATTCCCAAAGACATAGCCAGGTAAAAAAGACTAAATTAGAAAAGGTAGAAAGAGATGTCTCCTCCAACTCAAAATGCTGCACTGAGCCAAAATATTTTAAATAATTTGCAGAAAATAAATAGTGGCCGAAGAGTTTTTCAAGCAATTGCTCAAGAACTTCAAAAGCAGAGATTTGGTCAACACTGCCAACAGCCTGTGAGTATACACCTACCAATACCTAAATTTATGGGGAAAAAGAGAAACCAAAAGGTTTTAGGAGTTTACTATTTCCTTTAAAGTGACAGAGGTGTAAAAAAGGTGTTCTGGATGACAGTCAAAGACATTATAAAGCATTCTAAATTACCATATGCATACAATTACACATATATGTATGTATACACACACACACACCCCTCCTTTTTAAATGTATGCATGTACATTTAAAAATAAAACTGCCAAAAATTTGTATTTTGCCAAGAAGAGGTCTGGTTCTGGACTGTTCAGTAAAATGCCTGGAGATATTGAGAAATTATGTTTGAAAAGTATTGCTTTTGTAGCTCCCCCTACTCCCTTAACCCAGAGTAGTGGACAGAAACATAATAAAACACTTTTTTCCCTAGGATGATTTGGAAGACACTGTTTACCAGAACAGATGAGCACGTGCAGCACTCCAGATTTGCTCAACAGTTCTCCTGCAAGCAAAGGAGCAGGTGAGGAAGTTAAGCTTCTTCACAGACTTCCTTTGCTTTCAAGGGAGAGGAGAGAACCTTGCAGGGCAGTGTTTGTCAAGAGTATTTTCTAAACAGATCACCAGAACCATTGTACCTTACCATCTGTGTTGCATATTCCATTTTCCATTTCCAAGAAAACTGGGAAAAGACTTAATCTTTGTAAGATAACTGCTGATGTTTCATAAAAGTTTCCTTTTTTAGTTTTAATTTTAGATTTGATTTTGTCTTTTTTTTCCTCTTTACATGAACTTTTATGTATTCCTTTTACACAAACTAAGCAATTGTGAAAGATGTTTGATAATTGGCAGGAACAGAAAATAAACTCATGGGTGAAATTCTGGGTTTGGTCATGTTAATGGGATAGCTATTGATGCAACATTTACAGACCAACAGTCACAGAGCCTTAGAACAGCTTAAACAGAGCAAAACCTGTGTGTTAATCAGGCAAGCAGAAAAACCTGACAATATAAACACGTGCACTATCCTGGCAAAGCTCACTTGGGATCAGGGCAGCTTCCAAACCTATTTAGGAAAGTAATGGTCATTGTGGAAAGGTTGCTCTTCCAATACTAAAACTCACCTGCTAGGCTGACAACCCCCAGCTCCCAGTCCCACCATCCCAAGTAAGGAATACCTCTGGAGCACCACGTTTTGCCTTTACAAACCTGTTCAATATGGATACAAGCACAAAAAAGAACTACACTATCCATCCAAAGGCAGTACACTACTATTTTAAAGTACCTTTTTCAGCAGTCACTACCCAGCCAATCTGCAAAATCAGCACTTTTACAATGTATCTGTTGGCACCAGGCATTTTCCCTCCTGAAGAACAGCTGCATCTTTTATCATAATTTTAATAAAGCAAGGCTTTGTTTAACAAATGAAATGGCATCTCTGACTTCAGCAAGATGAGAACTGACAATGGAGACAAAGCAAGGGTCCACCTTAGACACTACTGTTTCCAGCTCAATTAATACTATTTCAGGAGGACAGGAAACACAACTTTGCCTTCTCATCCCTGTCAATCAATCATAAAAATATGAATGAGTTCAACAAGAAAATTTCACATGCCCAGGGTCCCAGTGTTCCCTACTTCTGAAGTATGGCATGACATTTTTATTTTAGAGAAACTTACACCAGTCTGGTCATGTATTATCTAGTAATGACTTTTTCTGTCTGTGTTAGGAAATACAAAGGATTCTTGTATGACTCTGTAAGATACCCATTAAAACACAGTTGTGGTAGTACTTGTTCTTAGTGACTGGTCTAATACCTGATGATTCATCAGGCTCTCTCACCAAATTTAGACACCTGCAATAACTGCATTCCTGGTTGTACTGCATGGTAAAATAAAACCGGAAAGCCCCACAGAGAATTTTTGATTAAGCTCCTCTGGACTCTAGGTGTCACTGTCATTCCACAAACAGTGAGCACAGATCTGTATTTAATTCCTCCACCTTGCTTTGTTCTCTTAGAGCAGGTTTTATGTTATTCACATAGACAGCTTCCACCATTACCATCTCATTACACTGCATGTAATAACCCAAATATCTCATTTTGATTAAAATAATTTCTCCACTTCTATCTATGGATCTATCACTGGATCAAACACCTTAACCTGCTCCAACTCTTTTCCATTTCCACAAAATTAAAAAGTTTCACTACATGGTACAAGCTGGTTTTAATGAGCTGCTACAAGAAGTTATTCGAGCCATGGAATGTTCTCCTTTTTGAATGTTCCAAGTATAATTTTGTTATATATAAAACATATGTACATATCTATTTTTAAAATACATCATCATGTAGAACAGCTGAATGAAAATACTGAAATTTTAAAATGTTTTTCACATCATGATGAGAGTCTGGCAGTTCATTGTCTGCTTCTTTAGCCCACAGTTAAACTGATCTTTAGTGGGAACTAAAGTGTAACTTTTGTTTGTGCTAACCTGCACTGTTAACAGTTTATATGGGTCCATATCCATAACAGTGGCAAACAGACAGACTGAGGCTGTTTTTTAAGTTTCAGAACATATTAAGGGAACAAAACTGCCTTCAGCAAAGTGACTCATCTGCCAAGTCACTATCACGACTAAAATTATGACATTGGTTTACAAATCAACTTACAACAGCATTTCAACTTTCAACAAGTAGGAATGACTGTATTCAACAATCACAGAACAGGTTTCCAGTCCCTTGGGATTTATAAATTTAACTCTCTGTTCTCCTCCCAGTTTATGGCAGGAGATTAATGATGAAGGATATAATTAGGCTTAGAACAATTTGTTCCTTAACTTATCCCGCTCCTGTTGAGCCAGGGAGTTGTACATGGTCTGTTATGGGGTTACCCAACAAAATGCAGAAAAGTAGATGCGGGGTGCAATAGTGATTGCCAAACACAATGGCACAGAGTTTTGAAAGCACACAAAAAAAGCATTTCTCATTTTTTGGTTCTAATATGCCAGTAAAAGACTAGAAAGACGCTGCTGGTATTTGGAATTTTAAAGGATTTCTACAAGGGGAAGCCATAGTGTTCTACAGTATAAGAACAATAAGTTGTAACCAGATATGCTTGAAATGTTTTACAGATGCCTAAGTGAAACCCCAAATCTAATTTAAGACACACTACTTTTCAGAATAGTTACAAAATTACAAGCTTAAATACTGTATTTTAAGTAATTCTTCATCTGATGGCATCATTTCTTAAAGTTTTTTTCTCCCTTCTCCCACCAAAATACCACTGGCATGTAAAAAGAGAAAACCAGATTCAGTTTGATGCATCTGTGATTCCCAGAATGTGATTAGTTCTGTATTTTCTGGGCATCCATGTCTTTCCACAGACAAGTCTTAACACTCAAGGAGAACCAGAGTCCAAACAATGACTGATGAACATCAGCCTCCTGGAATTCAAACCACCTTCAGGGTGCTTCAACCTGAATCCACAATCACAGGCATGTAAAAAAGTTTCTAATCTCTTTAGAGCTTTAGTCATAATGACAGATTCATCTGAAAATCTCTCATACATTTCTTTAAAATCCAAGTAGGGCAAATAATTGAGCTTTGGCACTGAATTTTACTTTTTTTTCTTGTTACTAGTACAAAGTAAAGGAATACAATCTTAATAGTGGTTGATACTTTGTATTCGTAGGGGTCTATATTTTACTGAGATCACATGTTGGAAGGTTATTTTCCTGTGAATTTTTAGGTGGGATTCATCTGGAACACTTGAAACAGCTTGACCTGAATGGCTCTATTCAGCATTAGACAGTTCTGATGGTTTTGCTCAGTTGGTCACTGAGTCCAACTGGGGTCACCTCCAGCTAAAAGGCCCTAATCAGGGATCAGTTTTCCCAAGTTGCTCCAACACAGCTGAAATGTGGGAACTTGCAAAACAGGATCTGTGACTTCAATATTTGAGCTTTTTGTTGGTGCCAACAATGGATTTTGTGGAGTTAACAGAACAGCTGACATCATGTGGCCTGTTTACCTATGGTTTCAATGCTTCTGAACATGCCCTTTAGTAGTTATTTGTAAAAAATCAAATACAAACATATCATTTATGAAACATTTAATCTGGGATACTAGACCCTACAAATGTTTTCTTTACCTGCCCAAACAGCTGTTCATCTGTGCACTTACCATTTTCCACATAGGGGTGAAATGGCAGAACCAGTGCTAGGATGACTCTGCCTCTGGTTGGCTCCAGTACACTTCTAATATCTTTTAATACAGTCAGTGGTTGATCACAGCGATCCAGCAAATTCAAACAGCTGATAACATCATACTGAAATCCTGTGTTTTGCCATTCATTTATACCAAGCACCCTGTGAAAGGAAAGAGAAGGAGATACAGTCTGTTAAATAAAAACAAGCTGATTTCAGACAGAACCACTGAAGACAAAAATTCCCTGTGGATGTGCTGGTAGTGCAGGTAAGGTCAACCACTTAGAGAAGAGACAGACATGATCCCTTCTGGTCTTCTGGAAAAGAAAACTAAATCAATGATCAGCATGGCCACATGTCCAGCCCTATGAACCTTTATACTGCCTGATAAACATCAGGTAATAAAAGGAGACAAAACCCAACACTGGTAAGAGGGATCATCAGATGTGTTTGTTTTTCTGCTTTTGTATAGGTTAACCTTTTCCATAACAAACAATAAAGGAATTGACTGAAAATACTGAACATTCATTAAATTATAAATAGATTACATTGCTGTAATGTCTGATATAACAGATGCAGGAATTACTCAGAACAATACCTGTATTTCTTCTTCTGAAGCTGCCATATCATAGTTTCAGACAATTCAGTGGCATAGATTTCTTCAAAATGAGGACTCATAACTTTAGTGACTTCTCCATCCCCAGCCCCTAAATCGAGAAGTCTGTGGGATTTCCATTCAGGATTTATTTTAAGCAGTCTTTGAAATTGTTCTGGGGAAAACACAAACATTGAGCCCCTTCCCAGCAGCCTAAAACGTAAAAACAAGAAATGACCAATTTTGTACAAACTTTAACAGGACAGGCTTTGAAGAAATTTAGAATGTGCTTTGGCAGGAACCAGTCACACATAATAGCAGACAAGGTCACTGCTCAGATAAATTTTAAATCCAGTTCAACTTGCCTTGCACTTGTCAGAGATCAAACACAGAGCCACATGCAGTTATAGTGGTTAAGATTCCAGAAGGAATTTGATTAGGTAAGGAAGAGCTCATGGGGTGCAGCTCAAGAAAATGATTGCATTAAAAAAAAAAAAAAACAAAGAGGGGGAGGAACAAGAAAGGAAAAGAAAAC